>APFE031647977.1:92652-161734 GCA_000404065.3 Pinus taeda
CACACTCTAGCCTATCACCATATTCCTCCTACGATTTTTAAATCTTCTCCTACACCACCCTTCAAACCTTGTTATTAAATCCTCATTCTTGAATCGACCATCAAACCTTACCATCGATCCATCATCTTCCTAATCGGCCAAGTACCAACAAGTAATGGACAAGTGGTGAATCATTGGAGAGCCAAGTGTTAAACGATTTCATTCATTTTTTTTTTAATCAGCCAAGTTATAAAATGATCATTTGACCCAAGTCGACTCATGCAAAAACTATCCGTTATCATCACTCCAGCACTCCTTATATGTCTACGACGTTCTCATGATTGTACCTATGCAAACCAGTACAACTCCTCTGTCTTTGTGATATGAATGCGTTCTGAATTATCATTATAGTAAATTGGGTAAGGTCGGTTGTTAAGTTTCATTTCATTCTCAGTTCGTAAAAAGGGCATTACCATACTAGTAATTCAAACTCTGTGATTTCAAAGAAGGCCGAGAACAGCAGGCGCTACAAAGGGAGAGCATAGTAATTGGGCTCACCACGAGTTTCTACCTCCGCCATAATCCGAGGACATTAATCCGGTCGCTGCCCAAGCCATTGAAGAAGGAGACCCCGATAACATATGGCACTACCAGGTCGGTTGAGTGGAGCGCAAAACAGAGGTAACAAATCAAGAGACCCTTGTTGAATTATTAAGCATAAACAAAGAGGGTTAGAACAGGAGTTTCTTTGTCAAAATGACCAATAGAGTAGAGCCTAATACATTTGATAGTTCCCAATATCATGATGACTATATTACAATTTTAAGGGAAAAGCAATGGTTATCCTTCCTAGAGAAGTTTAATGGGAACAATGAAGAAGTAACTAAGTAGTTTGCATTTACATTTAATGGAGAGAAAGCATTGATAGGCAAATTCTCTTTTAGGATTTCAGAGGATACGATAGCAAAAAGCTTGGGAATCAGCCTAGAAGGAGAAAAATATTTCAAAACAAAACAATTCAAGGAAAAATCATGGACTCAATTCATGTCTAAGTCAAGGGTTTCCTCTATCAACTGGAAAAAGGGTGTTCCTAGAAGCTAGATGATGCACCCATGGGATGAAATGGTGTACATTATTCAGAAATTTGTTACGTGTGAGGGTCGTTACAACATAGTCTATCTATATCACGTCAAACTCATGTTGCACTTAAAAGGGAAATGCACCATTAGTCTACCCTATTTCCTCTTACAGAGTTTGACTAAGATGTCAAAAACTATTCAAAAGCAAAAGGGTAATGAAGATAAAAGCTTGTATCATTTTGGGTTGATTAAAATTCTAATTGAATTTGAAGTGCAGAGGAGGGGAAAAACATGGAAGGAATTTTTGGTTGCTAATCAAATCAAAGATGGAGAAGATGAACAGGAACAACAAGAGCGCTTAGAATTTATGCTTGATATTGATGAGGAAATCCCTGTGCGCAAGTCAAGGAATGTACCTCCACACAGCAGTAGTGTAAGGACAAGAAACATGAGGCAAGAAGCTGCCTAGAAAATTGAGCAAGACAAAATTTTCACTACATATACAAGAGGATCAAGGAGAATACAAAATACCCAAACACATGATGATCAAACAGAGTCAAATGCACATGCACCGATGGACATTGAGAGCAGTGCTCATTCACAGCCAGGGCCGGAAGCCGAAATGGAAGTTGAGAGTAACAATAGACAAGGGAAAGAGTCAGCACCTGCAACGAAGAAACAAACGAGGTTAGAAAAACAAATTGAAAAGCTAAAAGAAGAATTGATGGAGGCCAAGATGCTAGAGAAGGTCATCAAGAAGGAGAATCAAATGTGGAGAGCTCAGAGCAAGAAGAATCAATAGAAAAATGAGAAGCTGAAGGAGCAAATCAAAGAACTCAAGGCTGAACAAACCGACATTTGCAAGTGGGCAACCAAATGGTATACTCAAAAGAAAGCTCTCAAAGAAAAATACAAGAATATGAAACATGAGCTCCATGTTCAGAAGAATGCCCAAGCTCAGAAGAATATAGATGCATTGCTACAAGCGGCAGAGGCACAAGCAGGAACAGAACATAAAGGGAGCACATCAGGATTAGCATGAGGACATGCTAAATCATTGAGCTTGGGGGAGATGTTGGTACCATTTCATTGCCAACCTTTTCTTCTAGAAATCCATCATTTGTCTATCATTTTCTCCCATAAACCCCTCATAGTCCATTGAAATTGATTAATCAAAGCATTATAGTTGTTATTTTACATTAAATTTAATTTGTGAATTTTTATGTTAAAAATTAGAAATTTTCAACAAAATTACAGGATGTCACAACTTCCTGTAATTGGTTTATGATGTGACACGTGGCATGGTAGGAAAATCAAAACAAAGGATAGGAACGTGATATAGGATGTACATACATGGTGAAAGATCTATTCAACAGTGAATCTATAGCTCCTGGATACATGGTCAATGCTGGTCAAACCCAGCCTTTTTGGTCACAAAAGCAGCAAAAAGCTAGAGTTACCTAAACTGATTTCGTTTTGTTTTGGAAATCAGTTAAGATTAGAAAAAAAACAAAAATCACCTTTTTGATTGTAAAAGCAGAAACATCTGCATGATAATGTATGTACATTCGATTATAGACTAGAGGGAAAGTTAGTGAACAAAGGATAGTAGACAAGCAGATTAAAAGATTGCGTATTGTATTTTTCCATAATGTTGTTCTTGTGTATTGTTTCCAGAACATTGCTCTTGCATGTAATTTGATTTCCAGAACTTAATTACAGGCATCGTTCCACCATTACAGTGCTTATGCGTTAACATTTTCATCACTTGAAGTTTCCTAAGTGTGCCATTGAAGCGTGGACAAGCCCTATGTGGAGATTGGTATACTTTTATTTTCATTTCCATAGCATTTTCAAATCTGAATAGTGTTGAATAGCATTTGATATTATTTTCTTGCCTGTGAGTTTATTGATTCCATTAGAAGTTCTTGCAAGTATTATTGTATGATTCATGGTGATAGCTTGAGAATTCGATTGCTAGATTATTGAACAAGATCTTGTAAAAGATTTGATCGACCATTGAATTTCGAAGTATCTCTGTGGACTCTGTTTTCATGCATTCGAGTTTTAGTGTGCTTAAAAGAGTTTTTGATTTTCATGAATGCTTAGTGTGTTAGCTGGAAATAGCTTTTGTGAATGATATCCTTGTAAGAGGGTTGAAAACTCAGACTAGTAACACACTGTTTCTTTAGAACAATTAATTAAATTAGATGATCTGAGTGTTAAAGTGTGAAAGGAAACATATTTCAATCTCCTATAAAGGAGTGATGTAGCCTGTCACAGCAGACACTTAGTTAGGTAGATGAGATCCTTTTAGGTCTATAGACTTTAGATACGTGCCTCTAAGTTTACCTACCTTGGTTGACATTAAATCTAGTCTAATCTAGCACCCTTAATTAACCATCCACAGGACAATGGCCAGGTGGAATTCACAAATAAAACATTGGAAGGAATTATCTCTAAGACCGTAGAAATGAACAGAAAGAATTGGGAAGAGAAGCTCAAAGATGCACTCTGGGCTTATAGAATCACGTGGAAGAACACTACAGGATTTACACCATACCAGTTGGTGTATGGCAAAGAGGTAATGCTTCCTATTGAATTTCAAATACATACTTATAATATGGCTGTAGATTTAGGAATTGATCTCAATGAAGCCCAACAAGAGAGGATTCAACAATTGAACCAGCTAGATGAAATGAAGCAACAAGCAGAGGAGACAACACTCCTAATGCAGAAACAAAAGAAGCAGTGGCATGATGCACACATAAAAAAGAAACAATTCAAAGAAGGAGATTGGGCTTTACTCTTTGACTCTAAATTCAGAGATCATAAAGCCAAATTTACCACACATTGGATGGGCCCATATGAAATAGTTCAAGTTTATGAAAATGGATCAGTCAAGCTTACTACCATTGATGGAGAAGGAAACCCCTTTCTTGTCAATGGCCATAGGTTGAAACTCTATCATAAGCCCATCAGCAAGGAGGATTTTCTTCAAACTGTATCTCAACAAAGGGAGGTTGAGATATTGCAGCCTTCAGCTGTGATATCTCTACCCTAGTTCATTTCATTTAAAAAAAAAAAACAAAACATCACAAACACAATAAAATAAAAAATAAAAAATAATAATGGTTTAGATGTGAAAACCAGACTCTGGCACACTCTAACCCAGAATTCTTACTTGAAAACCAATCCTTTGGCTGGTAAGAATTCCTTGTTCTATTTGTTTACTATTTGGTTCATCGCTTCCATAATGACTTGAGGACAAGTCAAAGCTTTAGTGTGGGAGAAGCATCAAAATTTTGTTTTCCTTCTCTCATCTCCTCATTTGTAAATCTTCAAAGCATTTGTTTCAGTACTTCAGTATTTCAATAAAGGAGTTGTTTTTGTTTTTGTTCTAATCAGAGGGACCTATTCAAGCAATATGCAGTGGGACCTGTTCAGAAGACTATGTTACCAGTACCAATATTAGAGGGACTTGTTCAACAAATATCAAAGGGACCTGTTAAATACTGCATTCAAGATACATTAGGCTACTTCAACAAATTTTCAACAGAGTTTCAAAGGTTGCTTATCATCAAGGCTACATCAACACCAAGGATCAAGGAAGCTGCACAAACATAGTTCTTCAGATTTCAAAGAAGCTGCACAAACATAGTTCTTCAGATTTCAAAGAAGCTGCACAAACATAGTTCTTCAGATTTTAGAGGGACGTGTTATATCCAATTTCATCTCCAACGGGACCTGTTATGGACAGTGAAGATTAGTCATATTTGGATAATGAAGATCAGTCCTACCTGTGCATGCCAACTCAACTTTTGGTCAACCAACAAGTGTAATGTATTGTTGTAATTTTTATTTTTAACATTTAAAATTCTTGAATTATTTTAGTGTTAAATATGATGATTATGATTGCTTGTCATCAATTTCAAAAACCCCTATACCCATCACCCTTGTAACATTCCTAACTACTCAACTCTGCTATCATTTCCCATCACACTTTAGCCTATTGTCATATTCCTACTACGATTTTCAAATCTTTTCCTACACCACTCTTCAAACCTTGTCATTAAATCCTCATTTTTTAATTGGCCATCAAACCTTGTCATCAATCCATCATCTTTCCAATCGGCCAAGTACCAACAAGTAATGGACAAGTGGTGAATCATTGGAAAGACAAGTGTTCAATGATTTCATTCATTTTTTAATCGGCCAAGTTATAAAACAATTGTTTGAACCAAGTCGACTCATGCAACATATATCTGTTATCATCACTCCAGCACTCCTTATATGTATATGGTGTTCTCATGATTGTACCTATGCGAACCATTACAGCGCCTCTGTCTTTATGATGTGAATGTGCTTCCAACTCTGCATTATCATTATAGTAATTGGGGAAAGGTCAGTTGTTAAGTTTCACTTCATAAAGCTCTTAGTTCATAAAATAAGTTACCATATTAGAAATTTCAAACTCTGAGTTTTCAAAGAAGGCCAAGACAACAGGCGCTACAAAGGGAAAGCATAGAAAATAGGCTTACAACGAGTTTCTACCTCCGCCCATAATCCGAGGACGTTAATCAGGTCGCTACCCAAGAAATTGAAGAAGGAGACCCCAAGAACCGAGGGCATTACCAGGTCGGTTAAGTGGAGCGCAGAACAGAGGTAACAAATCGAGAGATTCTTATTGAATTGTTGAGCATAAAAAAAAAGGGTTAGAACAGGAATTTCTTTTTCAAAATGACCAATAGAGTAGAGCCTGGAACATTTGATAGTTCACAATATCATGATGACTGTATTACGATTTTAAGGGAAAATCAATGGTTATCCTTTCTAGAGAAATTTAATGGGAACAATGAAGAAGTGACCAAGCAGTTTGCATTCACATTCAATGGAGAGAAAGCATTAATAGGAAACTTATCTTTTAGAATTTCAGAGGATACCATAGCACAAACATTGGGAATCAGTCCAAAAGGGGAAAAATATTTTGAAACAAAACAATTTAAGGAAAAATCATGGACTCAGTTTATGTCTAGGTCAAGGGTTTCCTCTGTCAACTGGAAAAAGGGTGTCCCTAGAAGCTGGCTAATGCACCCATGGGATGAAATGGTATACATTATTCAGAAATTTGTTACATGTGAAGGTCGTTACAACATAGTATACCTATATCACATCAAACTCGTGTTACACTTAAAAGGTCAATGCACCATCAGTCTGCCCTATTTCCTCTTATAGAGTTTGACTAAGATGTCAAAAACTATTCAGAAACAAAAGGGTAATGAAGATAAAAGTTTGTATCATTTTGGGTTGATTAAAATTCTAATTGAATTTGAGTTGCAGAGGAGGGGAAAAACATGGAAAGAATTTTTGATTGCTAATCAAATTAAAGATGGAGAAGATGAACAGGAACAGCAAGAGCACACAAAGTTTATGCTTGATATTGATGAGGAAATCCCTGAGCGCAAATCAAGCAATGTTCCTCCACACAACAGTAGTGTAAGGACAAGAAGGATGAGGCAAGAAGCTGCCCAGAAAATTGAGCAAGACAAAATCTTCACTACTTATATGAGAAGATCAAGGAGAATACAAAAGAACCAAACACAAGATGATCAAGCAGAGTCAAATGCAAATGCACCAATGGACATTAAGAGCAATGCTCATTCACAGCCAAAACCGGAAGCAAAAATGGAAGTCGAAAGTAACAAGGGACAAGGGAAAGAGCCAGCACCTGCAAACAAGAAACAAAGAAGGTTAGAGAAATAGATTGAAAAGCTAAAAGAGGAATTGATGGAGGCAAACATGCTAGAGAAGGTCATCAAGAAGGAGAATGAAATGTTCAGAGCTCAGAGCAAGAAGACTCAGCAGAAAAATGAGAAACTGAAGGAGCAAATCAAAGAACTTAAGACTGAACAAACTGACATTTGCAAATGGGCGACAAAATGGTATACTCAAAAGAAAGCTCTCAAAGAAAAATACAAGAATATGAAACATGAGCTCCACGTTCAGAATAATGCCCAAGCTCAGAAGAATATAGATGCATTGCTACAAGCGACAGAGGCACAAGCAAGAACAGAACATAAATGGAGCACATCAGGATTAGCATGAGGACATGCTAAATCATTGAGCTTGGGGGAGATGTTGGTACCATTTCATTGCCATCCTTTTCTTATAGAAATCCATCATTTGTCTATCATTTTCTCCCATAAACCCCTCATAGTCCAGTGAAATTGATTAATCAAAGCATTATAGTTGTTATTTTACATTAAATTTAATTTGTGAATTTTTATGTTAAAAATTAGAAATTTTCAACAAAATTACAGGATGTCATGACATCCTGTAATTGGTTTATGATGCGACACGTGGCATGGCAGGAAAATTAAAAAAAAAAGGATAGGAATGTGATCTAGGATGTACATACATGGTGAAAGATCTATTCAACAACGAATCTAAAGCTCCTCGATACATGGTCAATGCTGGTCAAACCCAGCCTTTTTGGTCACAAAAGCAGCAAAAAGCCAGAGTTACCTAAACTGATTTCGTTTTGTTTTGGAAATCAGTTAAGATTAGAAAAAAAACAAATATCACCTTTTTGATTGTAAAAGCAGAAACATCTGCATGATAATGTATGTACATTTGATTATAGACTAGGGAGAAAGTTAGTGAACAAAGGATAGTAGACAAGCAGATTAAAAGATTGTGTATTGTATTTTTCCAGAACGTTGTTCTTGTGTATTATTTCCAGAACATTGCTCTTGCATGTAATTTGATTTCCAGAACTTAATTACAGGCATCGTTCCACCATTACAGTGCTTATGCGTTAACGTTTTCGTCACTTGAAGTTTCCTGAGTGTGCCATTGAAGCGTGGACGGGCCCTACGTGGAGATTGGTATACTTTTATTTTCATTTCCATAGCGTTTTCAAATATGAATAGTGTTGAATATCGTTTGATGTTATTTTCTTGCCTGTGAGTTTATTGATTCCATTAGAAGTTCTTGCAAGTATTATTGTATGATTTATGGTGATAGCTTGAGAATTCGATTGCTAGATTATTGAACAAGATCTTGTAAAAGATTTGATCGACCATTGAATTTCGAAGTATCTCTGTGGACTCTGTTTTCATGCATTCGAGTTTTAGTGTGCTTAAAAGAGTTTTTGATTTTCATGAATGCTTAGTGTGTTAGCTGGAAAGAGCTTTTGTGAATGATATCCTTGTAAGAGGGTTGAAAACTCAGACTAGTAACATGTTGTTTCTTTAGAACAGTTAATTAAATTAGATGATTTGAGTGTTAAAGTGTGAAAGGAAACATATTTCAATCTCCTGTAAAGGAGTGTTGTAGCCTGTCACAGTAGACACTTAGTTAGGTAGATGAGATCCTTTTAGGTCTATAGACTTTAGAAACGTGCCTCTAAGTTTACCTACCTTGGTTGACATTAAATCTAGTCTAATCTAGCACCCTAGATTAACCACTACAGTGTGTGTGTTTATTTCTCTCCATTGTCGTATTTAGTTTCCACAATATTTTATTTTGCATAGGCTGCAGTGTATGTATTTCAATATTTTCCATAGAAAATTGCAAGTAACTTGTTCAAGTACTTTAACAAGTAGGAGAAATAGCATCAGTTTATTGTAGTAGGAATTGGGTTACCGATTTTTCACATGGTATCAGAGCATAGATTGTGAGCAGAAGAGTTCAGTTGCAGAAGGAAGAGGTAATTCAAAATTACTGCAAAGGCTACAATTTGAAACCCCAGAGGCAGTACAGTCCTCGAGCGAAGGAGGTCGAAGTTTTGAGGAGAAATCAATTTCTCTGAGTGAGTCGACTGATAAATCCAATTCTCCATATTGAAGCTTTCTAGAGGGAGAAGGGAGCAACGTATTTAAATTGCAAAGCAAACCTTCAGCTGGGACGCAAATATTTTGTAGCAGTTGCTGGAAGAATAGCATCAAAAGGAGAGAATAACACATACTAAGGGACTTTCTTCCTCAGAGGAATTCTGAACAAGAAGTTCAAATTTTTCCAAGTAGAGCAACAGTAGTTGTGTGCATGATTTCTCACTCCAGAAGGGAGTACGAATAACTGGGCAGTGAATGCGTAGAGGAGAAAAGGGAGAAGTTCGACTTTTTCAAGAGAGATGGCATCAGCTCGGTTGAGAGATCAAGATCGGTTAGGCAGAGCCTCCAACTATGTGATATGGAAGGCCAGGATTTCCTACCTTCTAGATGAACATGATCTCAAAACTTATTTCGATAGGATTGTAGTTGTACCCATAGATGTAGATCCACTCAAGAAGTACAAGGATATGGCGAGAGCTAAGAGGTTCATTCTTGACAGGTTTTGGGATCATGTAGTATCCCATATAGCCAGCAAGGATACTACTCAACATATGTGGAAGCCTGATGCAGGAGCATCTAGACCTAGCCAGCAATGTGATGGAATGGTCACATGTTGTGGCTACTACAAGTTGAAGGAAGATTTAGTTGTTAATCTTGTATTAATTTCAATTAAATGTATTTAGTTAAGAGTGGCTTAATTTTGAGCAGAAATTAGAAATAAATGGCAAAGGATCCTCCCTGTGTGGAGATCAATCCAAGTAGTCTAGTTGTTTAGATTAGGATAGGATGTGCATTCTAAAAGTAGAATTTATTCCTCCAAATGTGGAGGAGATGGTTAACTTGGATATGTGCAATCTCCATCGTTTAAAAAAAAAAAGGTAGAGCGACAGTGTTAATAGGAGTGAGGAGTCTTTGAGCGAAAGCTCAGATTTGAGTGCGAGTATAGCTGTGGATTAAAATTCATAGTTCTGGAATAATTTAGAAAATAAATGAAGTTCTGTTTTATTGGGTATTAGGAGCTTAATGGTATTCTGCCCCAAATCAAATGACAATTGATGATTTTTGTGATAATGGTTGCGCAATTGATTTAAGAACTCGATCTATGTTTGGTTTGGGAATTGGTTGGAATGATAGTTTCCATGTGTTATTTTGTTAATACAAACGTGGCATAGATTAAATCTGTGAGCTGTAAAGGTTTTTAATACGGAAACTCGGCGCAAAGATACTCAGTGAATTCCTGAGTGGATTTAAAAACCCATCTGATGTTTTGCAAATTGGATCCGACAACTCCGTTGGATCGGATCGAAGAGGAGATTTCAATTGTCACATTTAGTTAACAAAGGGTGTGGACGCAAGGTTTATAAACTGTTTTGAATTGGAGTCGGATCTGTTGGTAATCATCGCCTTGGCGCTGGAGTCACAAGTGACACTTATAGTGGGATGCCAATCGCAATTTATGAACGCCGATTAATATCATTGCTGATTGATATTCTTTTTCTGCACAGATTGCTTATGATACTGTGGAAAAAGTATTGGGTCATTGAATCATGTCCGGTGGGTCGTTATGTGTCTGCAGGGTGATGTGTGATACCAAGAGTTGTCAATCAAACTAATTGATTGTTGTTAATTGAGTCTGGCAACCCAGCGTTAAGCGATGACCCATTTGTCAAAAGCTGCATGCGGAAGGGTAGTCACCGAATCGAATCTGGAGATTCAAGTGCATTGACAACTTTAGAATCGACGAAATCTGCAGGGTAGAAGCAAGTGCCACCGCTTGAGATTGCTGGATGAAAATCGTGGGGAATTTAGATTCTACGGAAGAGTCCCAAGTTGAATTGTGAACGGAGTCTGATTGAGAGTTGAATCCATCAGAAACTGGTTGAGTGCTATCAGTACAAGGTAAGTATTGTGGTGTGAATGCATTGGGCGCATTGAAGGGAAGGACGAACACAGAGCCTTGGTTTTTTTTGGGAACATTAGAATAATAATTTGGTTTAGTTGAAGCAAGGTGCATTTTGTTAGATTGTATGGTGGTTTAAAGGCTGCTGATAGGTTGAAGTTACCCAAGGCCAGTAGTTTTCATCATGAATACAGTTCGATGGCAAGCACTGTAGAAATAGTAAAGGATGTTTTGGGACTATTGATCATATTCACGAGCATGGAAGTGCTCACACAGACTGTATAATAACTGAAGATCATGATGTTGCGGAGGTTTCCTTACACCAGGTAGACAGTGCTGCTGTATTTCATAATGCGAGTACACGCTTTTGTGATGGAGCTCGCTTTGGTTTTGGTGCTGAGGTTGGAATAAGTACAAGCCGAATACATGCTTGTGGACCTGTAGGAGTTGAAGGGCTTTTAACCAGCAGATGGTTGTTGAGAGGTAATGGGGAAATGAATTATAAATTTGCAGAGATAACAAGGTATGTTAAATTCTAGGTATGGATTAATATCAATTTGTGAAACTTGTGTATGCATCGAACCTTGAATAAAAGGATTGAATCGAAAGCTCGATTCGAATGAATGTTAAAACTTCAGTTTGATGAGTCGATCTCATGGAGGGCTCCATTGGCTTAAGGGGAATCACATCGTTGGTGTGTAAAAATGTTTATTGAAATTGTCAGGATTTGTAGTTAAAGTTGAGATGTATTTTAGATGTATTAGAGAGAGTGTGATTCTGGGTTTGCAGGGATCTCCCTGCATCAAAGCCTTAGCTACGATATACGAAGGATCTTCTGAGAAACAGAAGATGTACTTGGAGGAGAAGTTGAGATGCACAAGGATGAAGAAAAGGGAGTGAGTAGACCCCTTCCTTATGAGGCTTTAGGATGTAAGGGACCAGGTGGCTTTAGTAGGATCACCACCCCAGCCCTCAAAGTTTGTACGATTGGCGCTGAATAGCGTTTCAGAAGATTGGCAAGTTTTCGTCTAGAGAAACATGGACAGAGAAAAACTGCCAGATTGGGAACCTGTATGGGTTGATCTATAGCAAGAGGAGATGAGGCGTGATCTGGTGAAGGCCACCATAGTGGAAGTAGCAACATTGGTATGAAGCAGGTGAAGGAAGAGGAGGACATGAGCCTTGCATCAAAGGGGAAACAGGAGCATCACAAAAGAAAGAAGGGTATTTCAAAGATCAAGTGCTTCAAGTGTGGTGAATTGGGCCACTACAACAATAAGTGTCCTTTCAGAGAGAAGGAACAGGAGGAGAAGCTGGATCAGCAAGATGCATCCGCAAAGATTGATAGATTGTCCTCCAGACTAGAGGAAGAGTTTGCCATGATTGTCGAGATGCCTCAAGGGGTGAGGTGGGGTGATATGGAGTTGTAGCCTCATAGAGCTACATGATGGGTAGGATCCTTGAGGAGTCCACCTCTTGGATGAAGACCTTGCCACAGAGCCCATAGTCAGTAGTAGCAGGATGGACCAGTATTAGTTGGTGCAGTCAGGTGCCAGAGTGACAAATACAGTAGCTAGTAGTGGTAGGATTCTGGGCAGCGCATAGTAGAGTTGGTAGCAGTTTAGTTGGCACAAAGCAAATTCAGAAGTAGCGCAAAGGCTTCAGTGAAAAAGTAAATACTAACAACGGTCATAACTCAGGCATCAGATGCATCATACTGAACACAATTGGTTCAATATTTTGGATGCTTTTCCATTGCAAATGTTGCAGTTGTAGCAACAACAAATGGAGAGAGGGTTGCAGTACAGATGCAGTAATTGACAACAATTTAGCAGGATCAGCAACAACACAAATGAAAATCATATCAGAGTTGCCCAGTAGTTGGTTGGTAGTAGAGCCAGACATCAACAATGCAATAAGAGATGGTGCAGAGACAGAGTGATGCTTCAGTAGGTTGCAACACTAGAGCACATTCCTTGATAAGAGAGAGTGTTGATTTCTATAGCATTGAATGAGCTCTTGCATCAAGAATTTCCTAGAAGGTGAAGACACATGTATTCTCCAATACCCAGAAATCGTTTGGCAAAATTCCACCTAGAGATGACTTAATTAAAATAATTAACTTTTTTAAATGGTTCACTAAGTCTAAACTTAGGAAATCTGGTTAATTAAAGGGTATTAATTAAATCAGGTGTAAATCTTTTAGAAGAAGATGAGGATCAACTCCCAGTTAATCTTAGCCATTTATTATGTTTTAATCTTGGCTGTTGGAGCTCCAATGAGAGATTATAAGAAGGAGTTTGATGGGCACTTGGAGAACACATCGAATGAGAGAATCGAATTTCTCAAGAGTAGCAACGTTGGTTGCTGAGTGAGATCGAGTGATATTTTTATAGTGAGGGGCAAGGATAGTAGTTCGGAGGAGATTTTTCTAGATCTGAAGAGTGCAAGGCAGAGAAGGCATAGAGAAATTCAATGAGGCAGCGCAATGCCACACTGAGGCAACACAAAGCTTTAGAGAGAGTTCAAAATCTAGTTGGGAGAGTCGAAATCCAGTGCCAGAAGCTGGGGTGTGAGATCGAAGGGCCAAAAGGTTGAATTTCCAGACAAAAGGAGATCAACAGAGAAGGTGATGCAGAGCCCAACTAGTGTGACACAGATATGCGTTGGATTGATGCAGAAGCTGCGCAGAGGTGGCGTGGGGCCAGCCAGCCAACCCTTGATTAGTGTTAGATCTCTCGAATCAGTGTGAGATTTTTCTCTTTACTCTTTGCCAATTTTTTTCTCTGTATCAGATAGCCAATTTGGCAATCCAACGATTTGTACTCAGAAATTACTGCATAATAATAAAACCCTCAGCTGCTACACCGGGTTTTCCAAGTTGGATTTTTCCGGGGACATTGTCCAAAAACAACTATGTAGATGTGTGTGTGTTTATTTCTCTCATGTGCTGTATTTAGTTTCCACAATATTTTATCTTTTGTAGGCTGCAGTGTATGTATTTCAATATTTGCCTTAGAAAATTGTAAGTAAATTGTTCAAGTAATTTAACAAGTAGGAGAAATATCATCAGTTTGTTGTAGTAGGAATCAGGTTATTGTTTTTTCACAGTTAAAGCCACCTCTTATTATTTAATAACTATCCTTGATAATAGTTTGGATTCCCTGTAAGGAGCACATGAAGATGAGCTTATCCATTGTTAATTGAGGATTGTAAACATTCGTTACGAACCTATCACCTAAAATTTGGCTGAGAGTATTAAAAGTTAGTGATGATTATTTCAAATGTATTCAATAGTAATATTTTTTCTCTTGATGCACCTTCTAAATCTATGGAAATCAATTAGAAACCCCTCCAACTGATAGAGGATATCTTTGAAACCAGCTCACTAGACTAATAGAGGCTATGTCTAACTAAGTGGCGAGGGTGGAAACATATCTATCATGAGAGATATTTGCCCAAAATTCACTAACATTTCCCCAACTCTTGCAGAAGTTGTTTATTTCTCATCCTTCCTCACTTTCTATATTCTTTTAAGATTTTAGATATTTCTTTGAGAGTGCTATACTTAAATCATAAGGATGTGGATGCAAGAATTTTAACTTTTGGAATGAGACCTTGTTTATCTTTACTTTTGAGATGGAACATGTATTTTCCATCTTCTAATTCCACAATATCCTTTCCATCAAGCACCATATCCTCTTCTCCATTGAAATTAGTACGAGTATTATTTTCATTCATTTTCCTTGGTTTGAGCTCTTCCTTAGAGTCCTTGTTGATATAATTGTCATACACATGAATAGTTTGGATTTGGTTTTCTACCCCTACATTATCCATGACCTCTTAAGATCCCTTGGAAAATGTTTCAAAGATGTTGCTATTATTTACTCCTTTGGGATTGATGCACTTTGATTCTCTTATTGGGCCTTCGCTTGGAGGCGACTTTCTCAAAGACTTCTAGAAATTTTTCTACAATGATATTTGCGGGAGTTGGTGGTATGTTTATAGGAAAACCCCTGTAGAGATGGCCATTTTCATGGAATTTGCAAAAACGAAAAGGGATATTCTAATAGTTAATAGTCTAGGTCCAAGTAGAGTCCTAGTAGCTTAAATAGATGGAGTATGTGAGGGCTTGGATGATATTCATGTAAACACATATGCATGCATAAGAAGTATAACACCTTGTTTAGTGACTTTAAAATTTTTGACAAAGGATCCAAGGGAATTTCCAATCCCTTCTAGTATTTGAGTGTCCCTATATTCTTATGGAAAAGAATATAGATGGATCCAAATTGAGTGACTATAAAATATTCCTTATTAGGGATAATTTTTCAGTCGAAAATTGGAGATAGATTCCTACCGAATTGAAGAAACATGGGCCATTCTCAAATACATGCTACTGATCTTCCAAATCAATGAAAATGGCTATGAAAAACTCTTTGGATCCCATTTTCATATCTATATGAAGTTTTTGTTTCCACCTAAAGTTGATCCACCATATTAAGGGTCTCTCAATGGGCTAAATTTCCATAAACTTCTCAATAATATCATGGTCCTGCATATACTATATATATTCACTGATTCTTGATGAAGTTATCTTACATAGTAGGGGTTTTAACCACCTTAGATATGCATCATCCTGAACCTCAAGGAGGTAGCTTTTCCTAGTTGTCTTGTTATAGATCAACATTGATCTATGTAACAACGTCAGAGTTTCCCTATGACATTCCTTACTTTACCCATGTTTCTGTAATATTAATTTATGATTGGAATGCTAGCGTGGAGAACCATGACTAGATGATATCATAATCAAACATTTAAAATTAATTTACTACCAATTGAAGAAAGGATTGTCTTACAAATAATTTGAGGGAAGCTTCCTTGCTTAAGTGCCTTGAAGGTCATGAACCCAACTTGAATTAAATGACTTGAGTCACTTGCAAATCAGGAATTCTAATGCCTGATAGATTGTTTATGAGATGTAATTGAAAGAAAATCGATTGCGTGCCATGAACAACCCTGATCCAACCTGCGTTGAAGTCCCAAAATCTCTATTGATTGATTCACCAACTGCGCTAATAGAAAATTTAAGATATGGGATCGAGTAGTATCTCTTATTGATCGCGACCAAGGACGACTTCCTCAGGAAGAAGAGGAGATTGGCAAAAGAATGTTTGGGGAGTCAAGAAGAAACATTGGTCATAGGGAGATAGGAAAGTTTTTCATCAATTGATTTTTTTTTGTCCTTCTTGGCCATTAGTCGAGGGTGTGAGATTTTTCTCTTAATCTCTCTCACTAGAGAACAAAAGATGTTCAAAGTTGAGCATGGAAATGTGAAGCAATGAATGCATAATACATAATAATTGTGGAGTTGTTTGATTAACCTTGTGTTTGATTTCAACTATTGTAAAGTTTTGGTGAAGCTTGTGAATGAGCTAAGAGAAGAGTGGGTCATTGTGGTGTTATTGTTAGATAGTAGTAATAAACCACTAAGATAGTGGACTCCACCTTCTGATTTTTTAGCCACGCCTTCAGTGTGAAATCCATGAGTAAGAAACACCTCAAATTGTGGATTCAACTTGGGGGTGTTCAGTTGCAAGAAAAATGTAGTGTAGTTGACGTGTGGTAGGGTGGAGAGTAAAAGTCTCTGCTTCAGTTGCCAACTATCTTAACCACTCATATAAGTTAATAACATTTATATGCTTGAATTATGAACTGGGATGTTCCATGATATGCCTATGTCTAGTACAAGGTCTGGTATATCTCCGAATGTTAATGAATTTCTAGACTGTGCCCATCAATGTTTAGTTCATGATTGATGTAATAAATTGTATTTATGTTCTCCCTTTCTCTCTCATTTGACGAAAAAGGCTTATGAATATATATATAGCTTAGATTGGTTAGAGGATTTGAGATGTTTGAAGATGGACTATAACTCTGCTTGTGATTTCTTGCAAATATGTGTGTTTTCAGTTAATTGTTATCATAGTTCTTTGAAAAAGTTTAACTAGCCTGCAAGAGGTCAACATAGTTGGATTGATTAGTCCATTCCCCTAGTGTAGTAATGAAAAATTATGTATATTTTGGTGTAGGGTCCTTGCCCATTCTTATCTCATAAATGTGTATATTGGGTGTTATGGCACCTCTTCTCTATTATTGTTTATCATGTAGAAATTAAGAGTTTGACCCTTTCGTTATTATGCATAGAGAAATTGGGGTTTGGGGAAATCACCCCTTTTGTTTTGCAGAACCCCGAGCATTCATGTTGTAATGGTTGCTAGGATTGATGCAATGGAGTGATCCACATACATATATACATATATGCATATAGAAGGGCTCAACACCAAGGGGTTGAAGTGGAACATCTCCCCATTAGAATTATGACGTGGGCTAGTAGGCTCCACCTTAGGCACCCAGTATAAATGATTGAAGCCATGGGTCTTAGACCTCAAACCTCAACGTTTGTAATTGAAGTTGGAACGAAAGTGAGGTAAGGAGAGTTGATGCTAAGGAACCGATTCAATGGAGTTTCTAGTTTTGGAACCACATGGTCTGGCCATTATCACTGCCATAGATTTCCAAAATATTAACCTTGTAATGAGGTTCCAGCTCGTGGAACCATGCGATTGGGTCACTACCCATTGCCATGATCAGATTGTTGTGACTTATAATAGGCCGTGTCGATGAAAGGGCCGACCTGGTCGAGGTTCTGATGTGGGAGCTCTACCCACTGGGAGACTGCCCACTGCTAGTTTCTTGTTACCTATTGTGTGTTGTGGGCGAGAACACGAAAGAGTGGCTGTGTTAGTATAACTTGGACTGTGTATTATGGGCCCTAAATGAATGGCACATTAGGCTAACATTAGCCTGATGAAGTTTACATGGGCGCTAAGTAAGCAATGTGATGACATGGCCTCTTTTAATGGGCCAAACTTCTAAAAAGCATAAATTTTGATCTAGAACTCAGATTGAGGTAAATTTTATATTGTTGGAAAGTGCTTAGTGAGCTGATTACAATGGTAACATCAGACTTAAATTCTATGGATTTGTAAAACTGAAATCATGTGACCCCACCTTCGTAACAAACCTTAGAGTTTGGGTCAAAACAAACTAGTAACACCTCCCACAACCCAAGATAAGTTAAAGGGGGTGGGAGAGAGTGTTACATTGCCACCCCTCCCATTCTAGATTAACTTACCATTACTTGCTTTTGCCATAATTTTCCAGTGAGTTCTTATGTAGATTTAACTCTTCTCTAGGTGAAAGTGTTAAAAAAAATAGAGCAATGCCCCCTCCTTCAATAACCATCGTTATAATATGCACCAAACCTTAGAAATTTTATACTTAAACCTTAAATACTAATATGATTATTCCTAATTTTAATTTATTATATCAATTTAAACATAAAAATAGTTAAATTACATTTTATTTAATATCTATTATTATTTTTAATTAATTTATTAATTTACCATTATAAAATTATTATTATTATTATTTAATAAATTAAATTCATCTAAATTATATTAAATCAATCTAATTTAATTAACCCAAAGCGCTTCCCTTTCTTCATCATCTTCCATCTTCAGAAGTTTTATCGTGCCTGCTCTTCCTTCGCCTTTTAAGCTCATCTCATTCTTATAGACATTATAGAAAGATTGTTATTAAAATGTGTTTGAAAGATTTTTGACTAGGTATATAAATAGTTCAATATATGATAAATAATGGATAACAAGTATGCTTGATATGAAATTATAGGTAATCTAGAAAATAATAATAATATTATTAAATTTAAGACAAATGTTGAGTTATTTTATTCAAAATGCAAAACTGAAAATGAATAAATATCATTTAAGCAAATTAAACATAAAATTATTATAAAATATTTTTTTATTAATTTTTTTTATAATTTTAAACCAAATCAATGTAATTTCAACAAAATAGAAGATAAAATTATATATATGTATATATATATATATGTGTTATTTAAATTATTTTTTATAATTTTAAACCAAAATCAATGTAATTCACAAGATGGTCTTAAAACACGTGACTGTTCCTGAAAATTTTAATAAATAAAAACATCAAATAAGGATGAAAAACTCTTGTCTCACCCTTAATAAAAAAAACTTGCCAAAATAAGAATGAGCCGTTAGCAGCTCCACACAAATATATTTATAGAAACTGATAAAGCGAAAGAATGAGCAGTTAGCAGCTCCACACAAATATATTTATAGAAACTGAAAAAGCGACAGATCAATTATTGATTGCATGAGTGAGATCATTCACAGGTCACAGATGGAGTGAATGATAAAGCAAGGGTGTATAATAAAAGGTAGAATCTTATCACAAATATCATGGGGTACTAGGCTTTCTTCCTTTGGCCAACCATGGCCGGCACAAAGTTGGCCACTCAGTGGGACAGAAATTCGGATAATAGAAAGAAGATTCCAAAGATTCCACCTTTTTCTTTTCAACTGTCCCAGCAAAAATACAAACAACATTGTCTTCTTCTTGTTGCAGCCAGTTGTTCTGGATTCTACTCTGCTTTACCATGATTAATACCAGAGATATTTACCATGCAGTGAATACCAACAAAGATATTTGCAGAACATGAGAAGGAAAAATAAAGATGAGAAATAATGGAGAAGGAATATTTTGGGGGTAAAATGCATTGTGATATTTACTCTGCAGTGGATACCAGGAAAACATATTTGCAGGAGAAATGATAGAGTTTTTGTGTAGAAATGATAGAATTTTTGGGGGAGTGAAATGCATTGGATACCAGGAAAAAATATTTGCAGGAGAAATGATAGAGTTTTTGTGTAGAAATGATAGAATTGAAATGCATTGAGAAGAGTGAAATTATTTATTATTTTTTATCCTTGTAGATAGAATTTTGGAGCTGAATTGTATAAATAGATTGAAACGGTTTATTATATTATGAATAGATGTGAAAATCTGTATTAGGTTGAAATGATCTATAATATGAATAACTGTGAAAATTAATTTTTTCGCAAAGTTTTCGAATTAATATTTTGAATAATAGAAAAAATATTTACAGAGAGATGATAGAGTTTTTGGAGGGAGCGAAATATATGAGAATGATGGATGTTATTTAATATCTCATATTATTATTGTAGATTGAATTTTAGATAGAATTCTGAAGCTGAAATGTATAACTCGTTGAAAAGATTTACTATCTACAATATAAATAACTGTGAAATCTGTATGAGTCTGAAATGATTTGATTTATAATATGAATAACCTTAAAAATCTATATTCAGATTCTTCTTCTAGTTGATATTTACTCTGGCTTAAATACTGGAAAAATATTTATAGGGAGAAATGATGAGTTTTTCTGGAGAGTGATACTCTACCTTAAATACTAGAAAAATACAACTAACCTTATTTAATATGTCAGATTCTTGTAAATCGAAATTTAAAGTTGAACTGTATAAACCGATTGAAATGATTTCTGATATAAATATGAATAACTGTGAAAATCTGCATTAAGCTAAGACAGTCTATAATATGAACCCTGTGAAAATAGACATTTATATTCTTCTCCATTCAGCTGATATATACTCTACTGAATACTGGAAAAAGTATTTACAGGAAAAATGATGAGTTTTTCTAGGGAGTGAAATGTATTGAGAATGGCTGAAATTATTTAATATCTCAGATTCTTGTAGATAGAATTCTGGAGCAGAACTATTCAAGTAGGCTGAAAAGCCATCTACAATATGAATAACAAACGATAGAACATTCAAATTCTGTGAAAATCTGCATTAAAGCTGAATCGTGAAAATCTGCATTAAAGCTGAAACGATGTAACATTCAAATTCTTCCAGATTCAACTGATATTTACTCTACAGTGAATACCAAAACAAATAAAATTTACAGGGAGAAATGATGAGTTTGTCTAGGAAGTAAAATGCATTAAGAATGGCTGATGATATTTAATATCTCAGATCCTTGTAAATAGAATTCTGGAGCTGAACTGTATAAGTAAGCTCAAATAAGATCTATAATAGGAAAAGCTATAAAATCAAATAAGATCTATAATAGGAAAAGCTATAAAAATCAAATAAGATCTATAATATGAAAAGCTATAAAAATCTGTATTACTGCTGAAACTATCTATAATATGAACAATTATGAAAATCTGCATTCAGATTCTTCCTATTCTTTCTGTCCAGCTTATCATCTATAATATGAACCGATGTGAAAATTTATATTCAGATTCTTCCGGAATCCTCCTCCTCAGCTGTCTACATTCAGATTCTTCCGGATTCCTCCTCCTCCAGCTTATCATTGCCAGCCGTTTCTCCGCTGATTTTGAGATCAGACTGGGGAGTAATGCCTTTGAACATTGCATCGTCCTTTTGCTCTTCTTGCTGCTGCACCAGCTGTAGCTTGAGACGGCCATCACAGCGCCATGCATGCAGGACTTCATGCGAGGGAACCTTGAACTCCTGCAAAACGAATCTACCGTCCCTCTTATACGATTTCATCATCATACACGGCTGTCCGTTCCTCGCTAGCGACGGCAATGGCGGGGGGAAGTTCTTGGCCGCGGTGGCCCTGGGCGCGCGGCCAGTAATAATCGGATTCTTGAACCCGTGCGCATTATTATCATTACTAATTACCTGACCATCGCCGCGGAAATGCTCTCGGTCATCCGCGTCGGGCTTCTCGGATTTGCAGGATTCGATCCTGGGGCTGCTGGACGCGGTGCTGTCGGTCTCGTCCGAGCTCTCGAACCCGAGACCTTCTGTGCAGAAATGGAGCGCCTCTGTGTGTTTGGGAGACCCGGCTATTCTCTGAGAATTCATCAATCCGGAGGCTGAGGAAACCAAAATTTACAGAAACCAACGATGGGAACCCAAAATTTAGTGAAGCAATGGGAGAATTCGACTCAAAGCTGATGTCTGAGAAGAATTACAGGCCATGGTGAGTACGGAATGGTGTCTCATATGTAGAGGCAGTAGAATCTGGGTTGTGGTGGGAGATTAATTTAATTTGGCGAGTAAATTTGATTCCCGTTGAATGGCTATACGTGGTGTTCATGTGAGCAAGGTACAGCCGCGTCTAGCGGTAAGGAAGCCACTGACAGCGTGACACGTGACACCCGGCCGCGCGGTGACCGTCCGGCTGGCCACAGCCTAGCACCTTAATCTTCTACCATTCCGGGGGGTGTTGATGTCCTGGCGTTTAATGATTATGTGGCCATGGTGACGCTAATGCCAACAAGTAATATAAAATAATGTTGACACGTGGACAAAGGATATTGTTGACTAAGCTTGTGTCTACACTGATTACTTAATGTATTCGAGATATTTGATGTCGAGGTGGGTCTGAGTTGTCAAAAAACTTTTGGACGTAATTCTTTTTTCCTTTCAATATGGAGGATAGTATAAAACAATTCAATGATGTGATTGCAGTCGCGGTAGGCTATTTGTTTTTTTAGGGTTTTTTTGGTATTTTTCCAGCTACAAGTTGAGTTGTTTTTAGTTTGACTTTTTTGGAAGTTTTTCCAAAAATTTGATAGGTTTATTTTTGGTAGTTTATTTGTTTTATTTTTGAAAAAGTTTTTTTGGTTTATATTTTTTTTAATAATTTGATAGGGATTTCTCAGTGCAAATGTAATTTGAGTAGTAAACTTTCCACAATCTATTTTATTAAGGGTTTTTATAGTTTTGAATTCATTTTCAATAACAAAAATTAAAATTTAAACAATAAAAATTCCAATAAATTCATAGGAAAAACTCCAAAACTTAACATTTTTAGATGTAATTCTTTTTTCAATAAATTATATTGATATGAGAGAGGATAATGTAAAATAATTCAATGATGTGATTCTAATGAGGGAAGATATTATAAAATTGTTTTTAAAATAATTAAATGATATTATGATATCAATGGATTAAATATTATCCCAAGCAATAGGAACAAACACTAGGGATATTCTCATTGTAGTTCTCGTTATACTAAATATGTAATGAGTCAGGGAAATGCTATGAAATTGTTCGTGGTTAGAATGTCATTATCATTTACATATTATTATTAAAGTGAGAAATGATGTTATTGAACGATTAGAGGATGTTAGTACTTGGCTAAGGGAATGAGGAAGAATGTTATCAAATTTTTGGAGTTACTATTTGCAAATTGGTAATCATCTTAGCATTTGATTAAGGGAATGAAGAAGAATGTTATCAAACAATTGTTTCTAGAGCAAGGGAGGGTGATGCTACTAAGCTATTATTGTTAGAATGAGGGAATATGCTATGAAATTGTTAAATATTACTATCAAATGAATGTGATTAGACATTGTTATTAAATTGTTTTTTTTTTTTACAAAAACGAGTAGTGGATAAATTAGAAACTTGGCCTTAATGCCAAAGAGCGGATTACAGAGGGTGAGTCTAATATGATAAGTGCTGAATAGCCTTGCAAGACCGTGACATTTATGATTAGCTCACATATTTTCTTAGCTGCAACTATGTGATCAATTTCAGAGATTTTCCCAAGCTTGTGGGTACAAACAAATGGATTTAACAGAAAGCAATAAAACATGACAATGTTCTAAATTAAGGAATTACTTCCCATATTTCCTGTTTGCCTCTAAGCAGAGCACCAGCCGTAAGAAGGGCTGCTTTGTTAGCTTTAGCGACCGCCTCCTTATTATTGGCTCTCAACACATGATAGAAATTTAAATTCTGGAAAGAGTCACCAAGGTCTAAAATTCTATGAATCAGCCTTGCTAGCCTTAGGTCCTTTGGCTTAGAACGTGTCACCATAGTGTTGATAATAACCTAAGAATATCCAATAACATTAACCTCCCTGATGTTCAACACTTTCAGCATCTTGAGTCCTTGAAAAAGAGCCAAAGCTTCAGCTTGGATGCTAGAAGCGATGCCCAAGCACTAGGCGAAACTATGAATCCTAGAACCAGCTGGGTTTAATATAACTCCTCCAACACTAGCTCTTCTAGGATTTCCCTTAGCAGCCCCATCAAAAAATAAAGAGTGCCTCTGTTGGATTGCAATCCATCCCTGGAGCTCATTTGTTGTAGCCCTTATTTGCCAAACTTTTGGGAGGGAGATACTCTTTACCAATTTTTGGAACTGCAGATCGAGAGAAGAGCCCCAATTTTTATCTTGATGGGGGAGATTTAAATCATCTTTGTGGTCTCTCAGGCACTCTTTTAACTGGCATTTAATTTTAACTATCACTAGCTTGACGTCCTGCTTGCAATTTCTGAAAATCCCTTTGCTTCGCTTAAGCCAGATCTGCCAGCAGGTAATTTTAGGGAGAATAAACCAAGCAGCTCTAATAATTTTATTTTTTGGAGGAGTATCAGGGTACCTTTGTAGCCATTTGTCAAAAAAATCAGTAGTGGAGGAAGGAAACTCAAAGCTAGAACTCAATTTATTCAGCAGTGCGGGCCAGATTTGCAAAGTAAAGGAACATTCTAGCATCATATGTGAAACGCTTTCTTGATTTACCTTGCAAAGTCTACACCTTGAAAGGCCGTGGAAGCCATGCTTCTGCAAATTATCGTCAGTGAAGATTTTGGAATGACATAACAGCCAATTGAAAAAATCAATTTTTGGCAGAGAGGGGTGGTACCAAATCCCTTTCCAAGGCTCTGGATTCGTGGCCACATGGGAGCGCTCGCACAGCTTGGCGTATCCCTGAGCAACGAAATAAACACCAGCTTGCACACCCCAACCTCTAGAATCTCTGCTTCGCATCCGCGATGGAGCCAATCCGTGAAGCTTGTAGAGCAGTTCCTCGCGTTCTATAGCCAAATCTGGGGGCGTTTCAATTTTCCAGCCAGCCCAACGTGATTCCTGCCAAGCTGAGATATCCCACAAGGAACACATTCCAGCATCGTTCATCCAACTGCGTAACGCTTGGAGAGAGGGACAGTCTCCCAGCGGCTCATTATTCATAATTCTGTTTGTCCAAAGGTTGATCCTTTTTCCATTGCTAGGGACCCAGTAGGCATGATTATTTATAAGTGGACAGGCTTTTGAACAGAGCTTCTGGAAGGGCTTATTCAGGAGCGGTAGAGGATGGTCTAGACAGCGGGAGCGTTTGCCCTTAAAATATTTTTTCCAAAGAGCTAGATGTGCCCAACTAGGGTTAGGAGCAATAATTCTCCAAATGAGCTTAGCTCCCATGGCGATATTTTGATATCCAAGATTTTTGAAATTCAAGCCTCCTTCCAAGAGCGGTTTGGAGATGGAGTCCCAGCTGACTAATGAAAACTTTTTCTCATTTTGCTTGCCCCCCTTCCAAAAAAAATTCTGAATGATCTCCTCCATTTTTCTGAGAATCTCGGAGGGAGCAAGAAGAACAGAAACTGAAATAAGGGAAGACTGTTAAGAACTGATTTATTGAGGACAGACTTACCAGCAATGTTGAGCTAGGAAAAGCCCCAGGCAAGCATCTTGTTCTTGAATTTCTCCAGTTGGGGAAGCCAATCTCTGCTGAAGGCACTTTTAAGAAAAACAGGAAGGCCCAAATACTTGAAGGAAGTTCAGTTTGAGGAGGCAGCGAAACCAAAGGTTATGGAAATGGAATTGAGCATGCTGGAAGTGGTGTTCCAGCAATAGATATGGCATTTTCCATTGTTTAAATTTCTTCCTGAAATCAAACAAAACTCGTCCAAGACTCCTTTAAATCTAGAGGCTATAAGCATAGAGGCAGCTCCCAATAACAAGGTGTCATCCGCAAAGAGGGCATGATTGATGTTTTTAACACCTCTTGCTATACAGAGCCCATCAATTTCCTAGTCCATCATTTATTTTTCTAAATAGAAGTTGAGGACAGAGGCTTGAAGAACAAAAAGAAGGGGTGAGAGAGGGAACCCCTGCCTGAGCCCTCTCATGGCTTTGAAAAAGTTTGCAACTCTGCCATTTACTAATGGAGTGATCCAAGGCTCTGAAATGTAGGCCTGAATCCAATTTATAGAATTCTCCCCAAATCCAATTTTGTGTAAGACTTTCAGCAGAAAACTATGCTTGACTTTATCAAAAGAATTGGCTAAATCAAGCTTGACAACCATACCTTTTTCCTTGCGACTCAAACTTGAGTGGATTGCCTCTTGGACCAGCATGTAGTTGTCCACTATCTGTCTCCCTTGAATGAATCCTCCTTGGCTTTCCAGAATGACTTTGGGGAGGATGAGCTTAAGTTTGTTAGCAATGACTTTAGTAATCAGTTTGTAACCGATATTACATAGCGATATCGGACGAAACCTATTGAAAGTTTTGGCTCCTTTCTCTTTGGGGATGAGAGCCAGAAAATTAGAGTTCATGCTGCCTCCGATTTTCTGGCAAGCTTGGGACTTAATAACCATTTTGTATAGATCTTTTTCCACAATCTTCCGGCAAGATTGGAGGAATCTGGCTTTAAATCCATCCGATCTAGGGGCTTTGTCTAGGTCCATGGTGAAGAGGGCATCCTTGACTTCATTCTTAGTGACTTTAGCTTCAAGAAGGTGATTCATTTCAATAGTGATTAGGGAGAGAACCATGTCAATCATATCAGAGCTTTGGTCTAGATTTTTATCTTCACTATACAGGCTTTTAAAGTGAAGGGAGGCAACTTTTTTGATGCTTGCATTGTCTTTGTGAGTAGTAGTGCCATCTTTGATTTCGGAAATGGCATTGGTACATTTACTTGCCTGAGCTTGTTTATGGAAGAAGGAAGAGTTCCTGTCCCTTGCTCTAAGCCAAAGACTGTGTGACTTAAGTCTCCAGTACTCTTCTTCTGCTAGACAAGCCTTGTGGAAGTTTTGCTGGAGTTGGGCTTCTTTATCTAGAAACTCTTTAGTTATGTCAGCTATTTCAGCTTGGAGGTGGTGATTTTCCAGACTGTGTTGAAGATTTTTTCTTTCATTTGCTGGATTGGGCAGAGTTTTGGCCCAACTTTTTAGAGCCCTTTTCACTCTTCTGAGCTTCTCCTCCCAGACAAAAAGGGGGAGCCTTTTACCGGCTACATCTAGATGTCCTTAACTAAATGCATGAAGTTTGATTCATTAGTCCAGAGCAGGCTGAATCTGAAGGGGATTAGACCTAGGTTAAGCTAAAACACCAGTTCTAGCTTAATGGGTTTATGATCCGAAGTGCTGCATGGGAGGATATGAACTCTAGCCTCTAATCCAAGCAGAATAAAAGAGCTTTGAATTAAGAATCTATCCAATCTAGCAACAATGTGGCGAGGACCAATTCTTTTGTTAGTCCAAGTGTACTTACCAGAGATTGGCTTGATGTCCAGCAGGTCCCAGTCCTACATAAGGTCCTTTGGCCATTCCCTTGTCGGATCTCGAATAATGCTGCCTCCTCTCTTGTCTGCTGATAAGAGAGTAAGATTGAGATCTCCTGCTATGATGATATTCTCAAGATTAACTAGATCTACTTGGGTTCTTATGGAGTCCCAGCAGACCTTTTTTTCCATAGCGTTCACGGGGATGTACACATTGAAGAGGCTAATAATATCTTTTGAGTCTAAGTGCTACAATTTTAAGAGTAGCCAGTGAGTATTGAGGGTCTTAGAAACAAATGAGAATTTGCTAGTGTTCCAAAGAGTGGCCAGCCCTCTTGAAGCCCCTCGGGCTGAGATAGCTTTCGCCTCACATTTGTTCCAGAGTTTCTTTCTTGCCTGAAGGAAGACAGAGTCTTCCAGTTTGGTCTCCTGGATGAGAAGTATGTCAAGAGTTTCTATTCTTATTAAACTTCTGATGGCTTCTTCTTTGATTCTGCTCCCTATACCTTTACAGTTCCAGGAGACTATCTTCATCATTTGTATTTCTGGTTGGCTCCCTTGGAGCCTTGGGGCTGGTTTCTCGCCATCTTTGCTTTTGATGCTAGGAGCTTCTCAAGGGTTGGTTGGCTGCCTTGAAGCTTATCCTTGAAAGTTTCCTGCTCTCTTTTTTCCCGATCTGATTTGCGGCCTCTTATGGATCTCCTTATCGGAGCTTGGGATTCTCCTATTTACCCTTCTTCCTCCGAGCACTCTGATTCATGCTCCTCTTCCTCTGCTGCGACAGTGTTTCCTTTGGAGCTCTCAGCCATTGCCATATCTATTATTGGAACACCACTTTCAGCCATTGCCTCTATTGCTGGAACACCACTTCTAGCTTGCTCAACTCCATTTCCAGAACCTTTGGGGTTGCCTTTAGAGGGTGGGGTTGATTTTTGATTTTCTAGTTCTTGAGTTTCCTCTATTTGCGACCTTAGATGGGTGAATTTGTTTTCATGATCCTTTCTGGGAGGGGGTTGCTGATGGGGGGCTTGAGGACCTCTTTTGTTTGGACCAACCTGCTTTTGGATTTTCCTGGTGCGCTTGACCTGATTCCAAACTTCTTCTTTACCCTTTTCTGGTTCCACATTGGTTGGGCATCCTCTGGCGAAGTGGCCGTAGACATGACATTTTCGGCATTTGAAAGGCAGTTGCTCATAGTCCAGCTTCTGCAAATGGGACCAGTTTCCTACTTTGATTTTGATGGCTTCCGGGAGACCCACCTCTAGGTCTACTTCTATGCAGATATGAGCACAATCATATTGATCTTTGCTATAGGGGACATCGACTATAGGGTCGAAATCTAGTGTCCATCTGCTGAGGTACAAACCCTGGGGGCCCATGAAATAGGGGCCATTCTGAAAGATCAGATCCTTGTCCTCCTTTGCGGTGAATTTGAAGACAAAAAAGCCTCGTCCTAAGAAGTAAGAGATGATGTTGCTCTTGATTAGAGGAGCCTAGTTCCTGTTTACCCAGGACTCAGTGGACTTAAGAGAAGGCCATAGACTGGTGAACTAGCCAATGAGAGCCCGCTCAACTAAGGAGAGGGCAACTTGAATCGGGGTCTCTGGTGGCAGGGAGATTTCAGGAATGTCTTCCAGCCTCTTGACAAACTTGGTTGTTGCGCTCTTCTTCTTTTGCGGCAAGCCGGCCAAGAGCTGAGAGAAATCTTTGGCAGATGAAGGCAGACCTATTTGGGGCGAGATTGGGGCCTCCATGAGGGCAAGCCTGGCTTAATCTTCCCACCCAGCAGAAGATGTGCGCTCTGAACTGCAGAAGCTCAAAAAGGAACGCTAAGAAGGGAGCAGAGGGCCAAAAGCCATGGGTTGCAGAGCAGCGCAGAGGAGAAGCTAGGGTTTCATGGCTGCTCCAGAGCTCAGTCCGTTCGATACCATCAAATAATTAGATCTTCAACTGAAAATGTTATTAAATTGTTAATGATGTGTGTGTGTGTGTGTTTGTAACCTAGAGGAATCAACAATTGGGTGAGTCTCGTATTCATGTGACACAAGGTCAACTATGGCCACTACTATACCTCTGGAGGCCTAAGACCTGTCCTCCTCTTTGTAGACCAGGTCATGACTGGGGGATTGAACCTTGGATCTCTTAGTTTACACATATTCACATTAGTTCGATCACCAATTGCGCTGCCCCCTAGGACAAATTATTAATGATGTTACTTGGCATGCTAACAAACCATTATTTCTAGAGGAAGGGATGGTGATGCTATTAAATCATTGTTACCAAAACAAAGGAAGATGTTATATATTGTTAATGATTATAATTAAATGAGTGAGTTTAGAAAATGCTATTAAATTTTTAATAATGCTACAATAACTTGTTGAGAAGTGTAGCAAGAAAGTCTCAAATTGACTTGGCCTTGGTCAAATTGAGAAAATTTGAAATTTCCACATCAACAGACAACTTGGGGGTAGTTAACTGAGGTGACATGGCTGTTGTCACTTAGTTAGCTCAGTAAAGTCACTTAAGAGCTTGGAGTTTAGTTTGCATGTGTTGATTGCTAATTTGTAGCAATCTAGTTCAGTTCTTTCCAGTTGTATTTAGTTAAACTAGTTCTAACTGTTGATAGAACTAGTTGGAGGTCAATTGTGCAATGGGACAACAATCTAACTCAGTGACCATCCAGTTAACTGATCAATCAACCAAAAACAGCTCATGCATGCAAGGAATTCAAATTTCTCAAATGTGGTGGAGATTACAAGGCAGTGTAACATCAGTTGTAGACTAGTCTTGAGTGTACAGGTGTTGCATGCAATCAATGATCAATCCTTGGGAATTGCGTAAGGAAATAAGAGCTCACGTGGAGGCAGAAATTGACTAAGTCTGGGTCAAAGCTTTTCATTGAGCAAGGAGAACAATTATTCACTTGCAGGTTGAGCTTAGAGCAAGCAAGCAATTGTAATATTTTCTATATTCATCTGCTTAATGCAAACAAGCTTAAGGGGTTTTTACCAGTTGGTTTCCCCTAGATAAATCTGTGTACTTGTGTATGTGATTGATGCATGTTTGCGAATGTTGTTCCAAATTGTGAACTAATTTCCGTAGAGCAGTAGAGTAGAATTGTGTCTCTTGATTTAGATGAAAATATCTTGAGTAGTTGCAATTCTATCACCATATTTCTATATGGTATTAGAGCAGGATTCACATTAGAATAAGAATTTCAAATTTGTTCCTCAGGAGGTTCGAATTTGCAGTGTCAATGTAGCAAGGCTTCTTCATAGTTGGAAGAATGGCCTTTAACGGACTGAGATTAGAGTATGCCTTGGGGGGCAACTCAAATTTCATTGCTTGGAAGGATTGCATGGAGGCAATGCTTGATGACAATGGATTGCTTGAATATGTCAAGACATACATTCCAAAATGAGGATCAGCTGATGCCCAGAACCTAACCCAATGGAAGAAAGATGTAGCTAAGGCAAGGAGAATAATCTTGGAGGGAGTGCCAGACCACATTGTCTCAAATCTCCATGGGAAAGAAATTCCTTTCGCAATGCAGAAAGCATTGACTGAGCTATTTGAGAATAACAATGACCATAGAAAATTGGCCCTCAAAGACAAACTTCGAAACATCAATATACAAAAGAATGATACTATTTTGCAGTATCTCACCAGATTTACACAAATTTGGGATGAGCTTGGAGGGTTTGGTGTGAATTTTGCAGAAGATGACCCAATGAGCCTAGCTCTTCTAGGCCTTCCCAAAAGTTGGCATAACTACCAGGAATAGGTAAATGGGAGGGAGAAATTACCGAATTAGGAATGCTTATGGTATGATTTGGTACAAGAAGAAATCAAGTGAAATACCTGAGATGGAAGTTCATCCAAGGGAGAGGATGAATAAAATTTTGCATTGGTTGGAAGGGGAAAGAAGGGAAAAGGGAAGAAATATCAAACCAAACCAGAATCTAGCCTAGGGGGTAAGAAGAAAGACTTGTCCAAAATAAAATGTTTCAATTGTCATGAATTTGGGCATTCTGTTACAAAGTGTCCACACAAAAATTCTAGAAAGAATAACTTAGGAGGAGCAGTAGGTGAAGCATTGGCTTCATAGTTCGAGCTAGACTTCATCCTGATCACATGCATGACCAACATTGTGATGGAGAGTGTGTGGTACTTGGACTCAGGTGCCTCATTCCACATAACGAGGTGTAGATAGTTTTTTAGTGACCTGAAGGAGAAATATTTACAGATCCATATTGATCTTTGGGACGACAAAAGGTACAATGCTACTAGGATTGGTATAGTAACCTTTAAGAGTGAGTCAAGATCCCCTCTTTGCCTCAAAGATGTCATGTTTTTACCATGCCCGAAGAAGAACTTCATCTCTATAGTAGTTTTGGAATACTATGGCTATGATTTGATCTTCAGTAAAGGGAAAGCCTTTTTGAGACACATAGCTACTGGACAGGTGAAGCAGATCAAGGTTCGTGTGAAGAACATTATGTGGAATATTTTGGAGCATTAAGCAGCAAGGAAGAGAAAGTGCAGAGTCGCGGTGTCGGTGAACTTTTGCACATGAGATTGGGCCATTTGGATCACGACACCTTAAAAATTATGTAACAAATAACCATTGGCCTCCCTAAAGGATCACTTGAGCAACAAGATGTCTACAAGGGTTGTACCTTGGGGAAGTATGTAAAATCCACATTCTGTGATTGAGACAACAAAGTAAATGCAGTATTGGAGAGAGTCCACTTTGATGTTTGTGGACCCTTCTTGACAACCTCCACTGCTAGACATAAGTACTATACTATTTTTATTTATGATTTCTAAAGGAAGTGTTCGATCTTCTTCATGCAAAAGAAGGTTGAGACATTCTCAAAATTTGTAGAATTCAGGGAACTAGTTGAGAAAGACACTGATAAGAAGGTGAAGGCTCTCAGGAGTGACAATGGAGGTGAGTATGTTTTGAATGACTTCAGGGAATTTTGTGCCAAAGAAGGAATTCGAAGAGAAATGACATCTCCCCACAATTGAAAACAAAATGGGGAAGCTGAGAGGAAGAACGAGAGCATTGTAGGAGCTACAAGAGCTATGCTACATGACCAAGGCCCACTACTATTCTTGTGGGCATAACATGTAACGAAACTCTCTACTTGTAGAAGTGGAGTCCTCATTGGATCCTTGGTATGATTACATCTAAGGAGGCTTTCTTGGGGAGAAAGACGGATGTGTCTCATTTCAGAATTCTTGGAGCCTTTGTTTACTGCCATGTCTCCAAATTTTTGAGGAAGAAACTTGAGTCGACAATAGAGTTGGGAGTTTTTATGGGTTACATCGAAACTTCACACAATTACCGGGTGTACTTACCTTCCATCAGAATGACAGTTGTGTGAAGGGATGTAAATTTTGATGAGGAGAAATCAATGAGATTCTCTCTTGAGAGGGAGCTTCAAATCCCACTAGAAGAGGAGCTTTTAGCTCCAAAGGAGGAGCCTCAAGAAGTTGTGGAGAAACAAAAAATGGAGGAGCAGAGAGGAGGTAGAGTGGAGACATCCACTCAAGGAGAACCATCCAAAGAAGTTATAAAAAGAAGCAGGGAAGTTTATATATTGGTGTAGGATGTGAGGAGAATGTGGGAGCTCCTTCTAATTTGCACAGGCAAAGGAGGTCACCTAAGAGGTATGCTAGCTAAATGGCTCGAATGACTGAGATTGTAGAGATCGAGCCATCCTATTTTGAGGAAGAAATTGATGCAATGGTGGAAGAATACAAATCCATCATGAAGAACAATTTTTGGGAAATGGTCCCAAGACCGATAGATAAATCAGTTGTGGGTTCAAGAAGGATCTTCAAGGTTAAGCATGCAACAGAGGGAACCATAGAGAAGTATAAGGCCATATTTATAGCCAAAGGATTCTCTCAAGTTGAGGGAATTGAATATGAGGAAACCTTTGCTCCCGTAGCAAGGTCTTCATCCATTAAATAAATTCTTTCAATGGCTGCACAAATGGGGTGGAAGATCCACCAGATGGATGTAAACACAATATTTCTCAATGATGTTGTTGAGGAGGAAGTGTACATCGAGAAACCATAAGGATTTGATACATTTGATCAGGAGTATCATGTGTGAAGACTCAAGCGAGCATTATACGATATAGACTAGTCACACCGACTTGGTACACTCAGATCGATAGTTATCTCACTAGATTGGGCTTCACCAAAAGTGCAGTAGATGCAAACCTCTATCATATTTTAGTAGAAGGTAAATTGCTTATCATTTTTTTATATGTTGATGATTTAATATTAATAGGTGATGTGCAACTGATTAGCTCTTTTAAGGAGGACCTTACAAGGGAATTTGATATGAAAGACATAGGTCTCATGCACTACTTCCTCGGGATAGAAGTATGGCAAGGTGATGGGGAATTATTTGTGTGTCAAGGAAAGTATGCCAATGAGATACTAAAAAGATTTCCCTTGGAGAGTTGTAAGCCTGTGGAGACAACTCTAGCAACCAACTGGAGGAAGGAGAATTACACTTCAGGTGAAGAGGTTGATGCTACCATTTACTAGCAGCTAGTGGTTTCATTGATGTATCTTGTGAACACACGACCAAATATGTGATATGCAGTCAACCAGCTGAGCACAACTATGGTTAGGTTGACCAAATTGTATTGGAAGGAAGCAAAGCATGTTTTATGGTACCTCAGAGGCACTGCCCAATATGTATTATGGTGCAGACAAACAAAGGGAGTGAAGTTGTGTGCCTTCACAGATGTAGATTTGGTAGGGAGTCCATCTGACTGAAGGAGTACATCAGGTGGAATTTTCAGTGTTGGGTCCACAAAAATTTCCTGGTACAACAACAAGTAGAGGTTTGTGTTGCTCAGCCCAATAGAAGCTAAATACATGGTTGCAAGTCAGGTAACATGTGAGGTGATCTAGGTGAGAAAGATACTTGTGGGGTTGTTTGGTCAAGAGATGATCCAACAGTGATCTATTGTGATAATCAAAGTTACATTAAGCTATATGAGAATTTGATATTTCACGATCAATCCAAGCATATAGATATCCAATATCATCGTTTACGGGACTGTGTGCAGAGGAGGATAATGTTTCTACAATACATTTTGATAGAGGAAAAAGATGTTGACATCTTGAAAAAGGCTTTGTCAAGAGGGAAGTTCAAATTCCATAGGTGTAGGATAGGGATGATTGATAATCCCTTTCTTGCTAAGATGGAGTGTTGAGAAGTGTAGCAAGAAATTCTCAATTTGATTTGGCCTTGTCAAATTGAGAAAATTTGAAATTTCCACATTAGCAGAAAACTTGGAGGAAGTTAACTGAGGTGACATGGCTCTTGTGACTCAGTTAGCTCAGTAAATTCAAGTTAAGGGATTGAATTTTAGTTTACATGTGCTGATTGCTAATTTGTAGAAATTCAATTTGTTTATTTCCAATTGTATTATGTTAAACTATTTATAATTGTTGATAGAACTATTTGGAGGCCAGTTGTGCAGTGGGACAACAATCTAAATCAGGGATCATCCAATTAACTGATAAATCAACCAAAATAGCTCATGCATGCAAGGAATTTGAATTTCTCAGCTTTGGTGGAGATTCCAAGGTAGTGTAACATCAGTGGTAGACTAGTATTGAGTGTATAGGTGTTGCATGCAATCAGTGATCAATCCTTGGGAGTTATGCAATTAATTGGAGGAAAATTCCTAAAAAAAGGGCCTAATTCTTTAGGATTTGCGCAACGAAATAGGAGCTCAGGTGGAGGCAAAAATTGACTAAGTCTAGGTCAGAGATTTTCATTGAGCAAAGAGAACAATTATTCACTCGCAGACTGAGCTCAGAGCAAGCAAGAAATTGTAATACATTCTCTATTCATTTGATTAATGCAAGAAAGCTTAAGGGTTTTTTACCAGTTGGTTTCCCCTAGATAAATATGTGTACTTGTGTATGTGATTGATGCATGTTTACAACTGTTGTTCTAAATTGTGAATTAATTTCCACAAAGTAGAAGAGTAGAATTGTGTCTCTTGATTTAGATTAAAATTTCTTGAGTAGTTGCAATTATATCACCATATTTCTACATAAATCAGGAAATAAAAGACAATAGAGATAATTTTATGAGAGTGAGAGATGATGGAATATATTATCAATTAAGGGAAGATGTTATAAAATTATTGATCTAGAGATCAAAAATAGGATAAAAAATGAAAGTGAGTGGAATATCCCAACACTAGAGTCAAATCGTAGTGTTCGTCGTCCTGATTCCAATGCCGCTTGAATCACCTCAATCTGACGTCATATGAAGAAGTTATGATGTTTTGAAGTTTTTGGCCAACAACTAAAAAGTCAACATCAGGGTTGACTATGTTGCTGACTGGGTAGTCCTTAATACTGACGTTATCAGCTGACTGTGTAGGGTATGGTTAGAAAAGGACCAATCAGGTCTTGACATGTGGCATCTTTGTACGGGTGCAGGTGGCTCAATTTAGTTGGTTCATGTGCTTTCGAGGTGGCCCAACGAGAGGCTGCCATGTGGCCCAATGAGAGGCCGCCATGTGGCCCAATGAGAGGACACCACGTGGTACTGCATGGTCGATGAATTTTTTTATATAGGGGCTAAAGGCCTAGGCGGGGTTCAACCCCTAGACCTTCAACATACAAACCTTCGACCTTACCATCACACCACACGGTTAGTTATTAACTATCAAAGGTCACCACATATATTTAAAGTTTAAGAGTTATGCGTTTGGGAGGAGGGGCCAAGTGGCTAGCCGTAGCCCCCAGGTCACATTACCACCATATATCTCATGACGAAATAGAGAGCGGAGAATGGGAGTTCTAGCCCATGGTCTCAGTGTTCACCATAAAACTAATGACAAGAGTTAGCAGGAGGGGCGGGGTGGTTAGGCCCTGACCCCTGACCACGTTGCTACCCATGCGATCACAGGTGGAGGGCGCAGGCGGATAAGTTGCAACCCCTGGTCTCATTATTGATCATGTGACGATGGTTGGAGAGGAGCCAGTGGGGGTGGGAATTTGGCCCTGACCTCGACCCAATTCACAACTATGTGACGATGTCCCAATAGAAAATGAGCTAAATCGATGGAGGCAGGCAGTTGGCCCTGACCCCCGATCCCATGCGCCTCCTCATGATCCTGACCCGACGCATAACGTATATTGGAAACTTTAACTAGGCAAAAAGTTACACTTTTGCAGCGGGAAGCTCGTAGGTCCTGGCTAAAATTATCGCTTTGCGGGCTGTGTAAAGGGAAAAGTCATCACCCAATTAGTAGGTTTTACCAATTTGCAGGGAAAATAACAGGGTTTGGCTTAGAGAAGCATATCTTGTTCAATTTTTAACCTTTTTGAGCTCAAGACGAGCCTAAATGGGGTTTTTTGAGCGTCGTGGACAATGGAAGCCTCGTTTTTATTTTATTTTTTTATTTAAGCACTTTATGATGGACTTTTTTCATAATCAAGTCTTTTAGTGATGGATGCAGAGATAGTTTTAAAGTAGTTTAGAGGCATATTTGAGCATGGAGAGAGCCTAGTTAGAGATTTTCCAACCTTCTAGTTTCATCTGCAGCAGTTGTTACTTTGATAAAAAAAAAAATTCAGTCTTTTCTCAATATGTTAAGGAGATAAGCCCTTAACTCTTCATTGTGAAGGAATTACATGTTTATGCTTTTTTATTTTAGGTGGAGTTCAAGGACCTAATGTGTGGAATTCCTTTTTATGTTTACATTTTCATGACTTGTTATAGGGAGTTCTGAGTGAGAATTATTTGTAGGAGAATGTTTCTTTGTAGAAGAAATAAGCCACTCTTCTGTCAACAAGTTGTATGCACTCATTTGCTGCTGAAATCAATATATGGTCTAGCGATTGGAGCAGGCCCATAGATGTAGCCCAAGAGGGGTGAACTCCATTATCAAATGTTGGTTTCTTCTATTCATGATTATCATCTTGAGTTGCATGTGAATGTGTTTCTCTTTTAAGTTCATATGAAAACTTAACTCACCATTTTGAAAAGGTTGTGAAACTTATTTTTACCTTTAAAGATCCATTTTGATAAATTGCAAATTGTTAGAAGATGGTCAGGTTTTGAGCAGAGGAGCTTTCCTCCATTTTCAGATGAGTTGGTATAGGAGTGGGTTCTGACTAAGTTGCAAGTATGGGGAAGAAACTGAAGTGTGAAAGACTCCAGGAGTTGGAGGAAATTAATTTATCTCTTCGAATGGAGAATGTTGAGCTGAGGAGATTACTTGAAATTGCAGAGGAGGACAAAGGAAAATGCACCTACAGTTGCAACATGTAGTGAAGGAACAAATTGGTGATAGTTCCATCTCAAAAGTAGCAAAGAATCTCTCTAAGATGAAACCAATTTGTGGGCATGATCTATATACAGGATATGGACCCTATGTTGACAATGATTCTTGTGCGTTTTGTCAGCATCTGAAATATTCTTCTTATGTGCCTGTTGGTAAAAGTGGTTGGCTTGAGTCATCATCCACTTCTTCATCATCATCTGAAGCAAAAAATATGGGTGATAGGCCAAAGGAGGTAATTAGCATTTCTAATTATACTCCAACTAATGTTGATAAAACATATTTTGTAACCTTTGAAAAGAATACCGAAGGTATTGGTATGAAGCTTTTAACTTAGATGGGTTATGATGGAAGAGGTATCGGAGTTATTGGTCAAGGTATCACTAATCCTATTGAGGTGAAAGAATGGCCATGATATGAAGGATTGGGTTATGGTCATGGAGAAATTGGAGAGTGCTCTAAAATTGTTGAGGCAAAGAAATCATCGAGTGATGATATGTCACACTATGATGGTAGTGATAATGGAAAATTATCTTCGAAGAGAGATGAATGTTCCAATGGACATGCAAAGTCTAGTTCTTCTCGTCAAAGTCACATCCCAAAGGACATGTATTAGTGTCATGGGGATTTTAGAAATGTTGGTGATTTTGATTATTTATGGGAAAATTTTCCTTCCACATTTTGTGATGCAGTTGACCATTGTGTGGCTGATTGTGAGCAACATAAGGTGATGATGAAAAGAATGGATCAAATCTTTTGGAAAAGATATGAAGAATATCTCCATGTTATGAAGACTTCATTGGCAATGGGAAATCGAAAACATTTTTGTACCCTTTGTAGCATGAATGGGCACTAGATTCAAAAGTGTTGGAAACTCCATCTGGAACTTCATCCCAAGAAGGACAAAGAGGTCATGTGATCCTTTGCAAGTAAAGTGATAGGTAGAAAAATGGAAACTAATGTAGTTCCTAAAGCAACCTTCGAAGCAAAGCAGGTGCAGAAAAAGAACCCATAATCTGAGCATGGGCAAAGAATGGGTAGAATATTTTGTATAGTTTGCTTGCTTTGTAAAATTGTAATTACTTGTTGTATATTATCATTTGGGTACCTTGTAAAGTGACGTTATGTACAATCACTTATTTGCAACAATTTTGTTTTCTTTTGGCATGTCATGTTATCTTGGCTTGATTATGAGTCCATTTGTTTGGGACTTTTGGGATGAACATTTGTATTTCATCAAGTATGTCTATAGTTGTGTCACAAAATCACATATACAAGTGTTCTGATATGAAACTTATTTGTGAATTTGATCTTCGGTAAAGATTTTTCAGAAGATGATGAGTCCCATCAATAGGTACATCTTGTAACAGCTGCAAGACCCTCCACAATTTTGGCATATACTCAATTTCTAGAGCCTACTGTGGACCCTGTGATCGATCGTTCCTTAGTCACTTATTGGTCGGCTAATGATTTCAAGCTCCCTTCTCGAATCTCAAGTGTCATTCCCACTTTTATCTTTATATAGGAAGTGTCGTCTTCAGGCATGGGAATTATCGCTTGTCATGCAAAGGGGAGTTTTGGTTTACTTCAAGGGGAAACCTTTGTAAAAATTAGTTGTTCTCATCATATAGACATGTTTCACACTCATTTCCAAAGTTTCACTCACTATTACATAAGTGTTGTCATTATCCTCATAAATTCTATCGTTGGAGCCGCACTTATCGTAAGTTGCCACAAAAGTTGTTGCATTATGGGAAGTATGTTTTCATATGTTTTGGATGATCTATTTTGTATCACTAAGTGTCCAAGTGTGTGGTCATAGTCAAGTTCTATCACTGCTCCCATCGGTTCCACTGATCCCACACTTAGCCAAATTCCAGAGGATTCTTAGCAACCTAGCCTCATCCAACCTTCCCAAACTGGGCACTTCTCATCCTCAACCTTCAAGCCATTTCCTTCCCTAGTGGAACTATGCAATCTGTAGAAATCCCAACCTCATTTGGCCTCCAAAACTACACAAATGCTTCCTCCAATGCCCTTGCCTCAGCCAAACCTCAATGCCTCCAGAAACTATGCAGTTCTTCCCTTCAAGCATCTTAGTTGGTTAGTCCCCTTTTCCTCCTGAAATTTCATAGTTTTTCCTCTCATTTTCCCATCCCATAGCCTCCAATGCCTGCTTGAACTGCATAATTTTTCCCTCAGTGGGCACTGCACAATTTTTCCCTCAGTGGGAATTGCGCAAATTTTTCCCTCAGTGGGCATTATGCAATATTATCCCTTAGTCGAGCCCGGTCATTGAGCCTTCCCCCTAAATTTATTACCAGTTCCGACTTAGTGAATGGATTACCATGCAACATCTTAGACTAGGGGTTTACCAAAATGATGCCATATTGTCATGAGTGGATTGCAAATACAAGAATTCTACCATGCTATGGAAATATGATGAAGAAGGAGATGAATAAGGAGGACATGCTAGATGACACTTAAGGATTTGAGGAGAAAAGATAATCATCAGATAAGAAGACCAAGGAAAGTTGGGGTATGATAGGAGATCAAAGATCAAGACTACACAAAGACTCCATATGATTCACAACCCTATGAAGGGTAGGTATGAAAAAAAGCACATATTTCATGAAGTTGAAATGCACCTCTTAGTGTAGTATGAAGGACATCTTATCACTGACATATCATTATTTCTTAAATGACATGTATGGTCGCAAACATTGAAAGTCATTCCATGTTTTTTCACTAAGTGTTTCGCTCCCTTTCGCAAGATAAGAAATATGTCGTCGTTTTTCATGCTAGATGTCGCACTTTATGCATAAGATCATTCTTGTGGTTTCAAGGGCTCATCTTTGTGTTTATGAGTTTTATTAACCATGTAAACACCTGTCACACTCATTCACAAAGTTTTGAGCAATGTCTCACAAGTGTCTTCATGTTCGTAATAAAATCTATCTTAGGTGTCGCACTTGTCATAACTGGTCATGAAGTGGGCACGCACAAGTGAAAGTGTTGTTCATGTGTCATGGGTGATCAATGTTGTGAAACATTCAAATCTCCATCACTTCACCTATCAGTTTCATTGGTCCAACACTCAGCCTTTCCCGAAGAAGCTCCTCGACCCTTCAACTTGGCTTCACCTAGCTTTCTTGGACTGTGCATTGTGCAGTTCGAGTCAGCAGGCTATGACCTTGACCCTTGGATTTGCGCAATGCATAGTTCCTGTTCCCCAAAACTATTGGATTGTGCAATTCCTTAGCCCAATACCCAACCATCCCTTCCAGAATTGCGCAATTTTTCTAGTCAGCCTAGCCCAAACTGTGCATTGCACGAGCACAACCAATTAGCTACCTCCCTATGCCCCTGAACTGCGTAATCTCATAGGGGACAAGTATCCCTTCAGTCTCATAATTGCACAGAGGCTTATTACAATAGTCACTCCCTCATCCCGACCCATTGTCTCCCAAATCTATGCAAAAATCAGTCAGCCTTCCCTTCCAGAATTTCACAGAAACTACCTTCGAGGGTCATCCCCTCATCTTGACCCACTGTCTCCCATAACTACACAAAATTTAGTCAACCTTCCTCTCAAGAACTGCGCCAAAAACTTCCAAGGTGTCCCCTTCTTTAGCCAGGCTCACTCATCTCCAAAGCTGCGCAGAAGACAACCTCTGAGCCTACCCTGGACTATGCATTATGCAGTGCCAAGCCTCAAGCCTCAACCCTGGCTACTAGGATTATGCAATGTGTGGTCACTTAGCCTCTCTCTCTGACCTATAACTGAATTCTAGCTCAGTCTTGAAGTTGAAGGAACCATCTTAGGCTAGGAGGTTTTCAGGCTGATGTCATCTCATCATGAGTAAATTGCAGATACAGGTACTTTTTCATGGCAAGATGATGAGGAAGGAGATGAAGGAGGAAGACATGAAAAAGACACTCTTTTAGTTGAGCAACCAAGTTTATCATCCAAGGCAAGACAAAGGGACACCAACTCGCAACCACAACTTGAGACTTGAGAATCATTGAAGATTCCTATCACCAAGCCATAAGAAGGTGGAAGACAAGAGTATTCTAGAGCAGACATCATTCACAGCAGCAGTGGTGGCTTTACATTTCCATATCACTCAAGAAGTCCATGTCAACAATTTCATGTCATGTCATGTCATGAGCGGTCATATGCCACATCACTATTGTGGACCATATATATTATATTCAATATATTATAAAGTGGAAGTCCAAAGGACACACATGAATATGGAGAGTCATGTAAGTTGAAAAGTCATAGGAAGCTGAAAAGTCATGAGGGTTGTTAAAGAGTCACAAAAGGGCAGCATCACCCCTTGGCTATACATACCCCCTCATTGAATGACCTTTCATCTTGGCTCCTCCCGTAAGGAATTAGAGAGATTATCTAGTTCTTTGAGGAGCAAGGAATGGATCCAATGTCCCACTATTGGGGTTAGTGATGTACATTGTAAACATGTGTCTTAGAACTCTTGCTTAATAACATAAGCCTTTTAAGGCCAACATGTTCTTCATGCATGGACTATGAATGTTTGGAGGACTATTCCGTGGACATTTGTATTTCATGTTTGCTTTCACATGTACTAAGATTGTTGAACTACATCAGTTATTTTAGTGCTTATCATTGAGAATGTGTTGTAATGGTTGTTATTGTTGTCCCATTGTTGTGGACTATTCCGCGAGATACTAGACAAATATTTCCTTGTTTTTTGGTTGTAACAACCGTCGCATCTGTTGTGGACTATCCTGCTGGATGTTAGACAAATCCTTCTAGTTCATGTGTGTCTCTTCCTAGGTGGTACTATTACCTCTCACTTAGACGCTCACTTTTCTCTCCCCTTTATAGTAGAAGAATCTTGACATAGTTGCAACTACACACTCACCACACACACCTCCCTTACCTTTTGAAGACACATTTGCATCACTCTCTTGTGCTAACAACTAGAGCCAAGGAAAATCTTTAAGGATTTGGAAACCTGGCCTTTATATCAGATGGGACTCATACATCAAATGGTGTGAGGTCTGATTGGGACTTCAAATCGGGGAGATCCCCTTGGTTGATGAATTTCCAGCACAGTCAACAAAATGGTGCTAGAAGGAGGGCCAAACAACAGGATTTTCCCATTGAGTCTAGTTTGAATCTCTTATTGAAAATGGATCTTCCCCAAATCATAATCCTGTGATGTTTTTCTAAAGAGCTTAATTGTACCATCCATGCGGAAGTTATTCATAACCTGTTCGAATTTAAGTTCGATGGTGAGGGTGAATCAACTTTTCGTGAACATTTGTTTCAGGATGTTTGTGTTTGTCTTTCTAACGAAATACATTGCAAATATGTCATGGTTAGATTACTCACCCTCACATTCGAAGGCTGTGTTAATCGATGGTGTCATACATTACTCATTGCTTCTATCCATTCATTCGACCAACTTGCCAAGAATCTTCATAAAGCCTTAGATAAGTATAACTACTGAGATGTTTGTGGAAGAATCAATCTTTTAAAAATGAAGCCTGATGAACCAGTTGATTATTTTTATGATTGATTCCTTCACCTCTGTTATGAAATTCTTAAAAAAATATCGATTGGGATTTCTTGAAACAGGAGTTTGAGTGCTTGGGTCTTGCCTCTTCATACGGTGAACCTGAACCCCCTAATTTTTCTGCTCCCCCAACCCTTGCAAATCACGAGACACCTCAAATTTTAGAGGAGGAGCTTACTACCCCTTTTGTTCTTTGTCCTCCTCCTTTTCCAGTCTCGATGTGGATGCCTTCTTGTAGTGGTTGTAAAACTGATAAATTTGCAAATCAAATCTCCAGTCCATCTTCTCATTCTTCTTCTGCTTCTCATGATTCAGATTCAATGGAGAAAAGTCCATAATGGATTATTAAGCCTATGGTGACGAATGACTCCTCCATTTCACAAGATGTTGTCACCATTCACAACTCCAATCTCCAAGCTTATCCCGCTTTCTATCATCCTCTATCATCCACATGCCATGACTCTTTGTACCGTGATCCACTCGATCAGTCTACTCCACCAACTAGTTTTCCACATTCTCTTGGTTTTCAAGTTGCTGGTCTAAACTGCAAGAAGGTACAAGGAAATCACATTACATAGGCATAGGAGAAGAAAGGTGAAGATTATTTCAATATTTAATCTCTTTTTCAGAATCTTCCATGTCAAAAAAATGCGTTTCCGGTCTTGGATGATTCTCAATTTTCTAATCTTGGTAGAGAATCCAATGCAATCAATTCTTTCAATTAACCCCCAACCTTGGGTAGTAATTGTTCCATTCATGATGACTCTATTACCATATGTCGTGGTGAATTACCAAGCACATTATTTGATCTTTCGGTTTCTCATGAAGATTTTGATTTAGATCTAGAATATGGTCGGTTAAAGAAGATGTTCATATCGAAACCTCCTCTTCACCTCACTATCCCTTGTGTCCTACCGTTTGCATGCATCTATTTGCGACATAGATACTCCATGCTCTTCAGTTTCTTCATTTGATGAGTTATCCCCTCAATTGACACAAGGCAGTGATGTTCTCCATGATGAGATTGAAAATAGTCAAAACACAAAGTACCCTTCCCAACACTCACCATCTCTTCTCCTACATGAAGACAACTCTTCAAATCAGCTTGCTCACAAAATTTTCTCGATTCATGTATCTTTGGATTTGATATCAGAAGAGCCTTTCCATTTGAGTAATCTGTTTGTTGAAGTTTAAAAATATGGTGAAACCTGTGACATAGATGGCTGCCATTCGGTGGGCAATATTGAAACCAGCTACAACAACTATCCTTAAACAATGCATGATCTGGTTCAAGCTTCAAAATGCGGTTCTACAATCCTAGGAAGTTCTGGGACCTGTCAGGGAGTCGAGGCACTTCAACTTCTGTTGATGGTTATGTCAGGATCTTGTGGCTCTGGTAAGCCCCCCGAACTAAGTCATATCTGGTTTCTCTCACACAATCCTTCTTTTTGCATGGTTTCATTAAGTGAAATTATATTTCTTAAAGATGTTTGGTATTTTGGATGTAATCTTTTAAAGTCTCAAGATTTTACTTTTGACCGGACTCAAGAATATTTTTCGGTTCACTCATCTTTGTGAAGGTCTCTTGCAATAAACTCAGGTTTGGAATGTGTACCTCTCGTGGAAGTTGATCATTCCAAAGACCATATTTGGCCGAAAGAATCATAACTATCCTATGTATTTCATGATGAGTAGATCCTAGCTTTCCTTGTGAATATCATATCTCAAATCTTGTCATTCATTGCAATTGAAACCCTCTTGAGTGTGAATGTATGCACGAGTTATTGTGCGAATCAATCTCCTTTCTACTCATTCCATCCTGGCTGGTGTCATGTGTCCACTTTACTAGCATCCCTTACCACTTATCCTGATGATTATGATGCTAGCACAGTGTGTCACCAATTACGAAGAAATGGACTATCACATTCATCATGTGAAGAAGATGATTATGTTATTCAAAACATTCACGAAACTGTTCAAATTGATTTATGTTTGTTGATCGCAAACTGGCGATATGATTCTTCAATTAGCTCATCTGATCATTCTTCTGTCCTTGATGAATGTCATTTAACTTATCATTTTCCCATCAACACATCTAAGGACAATGGGTTTACATCTCTTGACCTTCATCGTTCAATATCTCACTATTCAGATTTGTGCCAAGTAGTTGAAACACTTCAGCCTTCGTTGATAGTTATGTTGGGTCCTCACTGTCTTGATGCAACTGTTGAAAATGACTAGATCTAATTTTCATATTTTCCAGAGAAATCACATAGAGAACAAAGGGTCGATGAATTTCAAACCTAGATCTAGGTTCATCATCAGGACCAGGATGAGCAGCAAGATCAACTGACCAAAATATATAAAAATCTCAGAGATGCAACGGTAAATTCCCAACGGTTAAATATTTTTTTTAATTTTTTGAACGTTAAGGACCAAAGCCAAACTATTTAATTTTGAATTCATTTAATTTAATTTAATTATATATATATAATATCTATATATATATATATATATAATTATATATATATATATATATATTATATATATATATATAAATATATTATAAATATATATATATATATATATATATATATATAATTATATATATATATATATTATTTGAATTTGAAATATGATTTTTTTAAGTTTCTAATATTTCATTATTAATATTGTGGATCTTGTGATCGATATTTCCTTAGTCACTTATTGGTCAGCTAATGATTTCAAGCTCCCTTCTCAGATCTCAAGTGTTGTTCCCACTTTTATCTTTATATAGCAAGTGTCGTCTTCGGGCATGGGAATTATCACTTGTCATGCAAAGGGGAGTTTTGGTTTGCTTCAAGGGGAAACCTTTGTGAAAATAAGTTTTTCTCATCATATAGACATGTTTCGAACTCATTTCCAAAGTTTCACTCACTATTACATGAGTGTCGTCATCATCCTCATAAAGTCTATCGTCAGGGCCACACTTGTCGTAAGTTTCCAAAAAGGTTGTTGCATTAAGTAAAATATGTTTTCATATGTTCTGGATGATCTATGTTGTATCACTAAGTCTCCAAGTGTGTGTTTACAATCAATTTCTATCACTTCTCCCGTCGGTTCCAATGATCCCACACTTAGCCAAATTCTAGAGGATTCTTAGCAACCCAGCCTCATCCAACCTTCCCAAACTGCACACTTCACATCTTCAACCTTCAATCCTTTTCATTCCCTACTAGAACTGCACAACGCACAAAAGGCCCAACCTCCTTTGGCCTCCAAACCTGCACAAATGCTTCCTCCAGTGTCCTTCCCTTAGCCGAACCTCACTACCTCTAGAAACTGCATAGTTTTTCCCTTCAAGCCTCTCAGTTGCCCAGTCCAGTTTGCCTCCTCAAACTTTGTAGTTTTTCCTCTATGGGCCCCATCCCATAGCCTCCACTGCCTGCTTGAACTGCACAATTGTTTCCTCAGTGGGCACTACGCAATTTTTCCCTTAGTGGGCACTATGAAATCTTATCCCTCAGTCTAGCATGGTCGCTGAGCCTTCCCCCTTGACTTACTACCATTTCGACCTTAGTCAATGGATTATCATGCAACATCTTAGACTAGGAGTTTATCAGACTGATATCATCTTTTCATGAGTGGATTAAAGATACAAGAATTCTACCATGCTATGGAAAGATGATGAAGAAGGATATGAATAAGGAGGACATGCTAGATGACACTTAAGGAGCTGAGGAGAAAATATATCCATTAGATAAGAATACCAAGGAACCCTGGGGTATGATAGGAGATCAGAGATCAGGACTGCACTAAGACTCCATATGATTCACAACCCTTTGGAGGGTAGGTACGGAAAAAAGCACATCTTTCATGAAGTTGAAATGCACCTCTTAGTGTATTATGAAGGACAACTTATCACTAACATATCATTATTTCTTCATTGACATGTATGGTTGCAAACACTAAAAGTCATTCCATGTGTTTTCGCTAAGTGTTTCGCTCCATTTCGCAAGATAGGAAAGATGTCGTCTTTTTGCATGTTGGCTGTTGCACTTTATCCATAAGCTCATTTTGGTGGTTTCAAGGGTTCATATTTGTGTTTATAATTTTTCCTAACCATGTAAACACTTGTTGCACTCATTCACAAAGTTTTGAGCATTGTCGCACAAGTGTCATCACAGTCGTCATAAAGTCTATCTTAGGTGTCGCACTTGTCGTAACTGGTCATGAAGCAGGCACACACAAGCGAAAGTGTTTTTCATGTGTCATAGGTGATAAATGTTGTTGAGACATCAAGTATTCTAAGTGTTAGGAAAGATTATAATCTCCATCACTTCACCTGTCAATTTGATTGGTCCAACACTTAGACTTTGCCGAAGAAGCTCCCCGACCCTTCATCTTGGCTTCACCTGGCTTGCCTAGACTAAGCATTGCGTAGTTCTAGTCAACAGGTTGTGACCTTGACCCCTGGATCTACGCAATGCATAGTTCTTGTCCTCCAGGACTGTTGCATTGCACAATTCCTGAGCCCAGGACCCATTTTTCCTAATGTAGGAGCATTGACTCGAAACTATCATTGTATCTTAGTAGACATAGGGGGTCTTTTGTTTTCAAGGAAGTTGGACTCCTATGTATGTAATTATTAATGTTTTGAGTGGTTAAAGTAGGAATTAATTAGATAAGTGTGAGGATATTTGTAAATGGTCTCAAGTGTAGGACAAACATGAGTGATTAATGATGATGAGAGAGTTGGAAATCAATTGTAACTCTCATAAGTCTCATGATTCGAGGAACTAGAGAGGATTCTTAGGGATAAGTAGGAGTTAAAAGTGGATTTAGAGGATTTTCAGGAGTTAGCTCAACAAATTAAGGATCTGAACCAGAATTAGTTCAACAGAATCTTTTTGTATAAAGGTAAGCCTAAAAGGCTGAGAGCAAGCTAGTCAATCAATAGTTAGAGAGTTAGGAAATAGGGTTTGTCTGTAAGCCTACAGGAAGATTGTGAAATAGAGGCCACTGACATTGGAAATCAGGCTAGAGAGACAAAGAGTTTCAATATGTAATCATTTTTTTGTATATACATATACAAAGATTTAATACTGAAACTGTGTAAGTGTGCGTTTGAGTATTGATGATAAGTTATGTGTGTATCAGAGGTTTACATAGTATATGTATGCAAGCGGAGTTCGATAGAACACAGAGAGAAGTATGATACGAAGAATCATAATGGATCGCTTGAATCCATTCGAAGGATCACAATCGAAATTCAGGTGTGACTGTGTTAATAATACGTAGAGTTAAGATCCGGAGGAGTCATGTGGCAGAACAACGAAAGAACCAGAAACTCTGAAGAAACCCAAAAACATAGAAGAACATTGAAGAATTGGTGTAAAAACCCAAGTGAAGAGAAGAGCGAAGAAGTGAAGTGTCAACGCACAAGAGTCATTGGATCTATATGATCAACGAACGAGAGTTGTTCGTGATGAACAACCAGGATTAAGTTGCCAAAAATAGAACTAAGAAATGAATGGCGGAGATTCAATCTAAGTACTTGTAGAAGGTGAAAGGCGGGAATCGATCTAGACTATCAGATCAACAGATCTGGTAGATTGATGGTGATTAGTAACCGAAACGAGGGTAGAGAGTGTACGGGTGCCGTAATCGTGGTTGAAGGCTCGTAATTGTTATTAACCGTTAATCGTAAATCCAAGTTCTTACGTCACAGTCCACTACGACATTAAACCTGTAATTAACCCGCATGCTAGTTGGAGGGCCGCATACCATAGGATTTGTTGGCTTCCATCATCCAATAGATATCGGCCATAAAGATGATCGAAATATAATCTCTAAATGGACCTGAAGTTTTATAGACTGAAGACTTATAATTCGTATCGGCTCTGTGAGGCGGTTAAAAGTTGTGTAAGTTTCTGATGCGATATCATTACAGACCGTTGGATCAAATGGGTTTTGATCTATGGCACAGAATCATCGAGCAACTCTGTTGATTGGAAGGAACATCAACCATCGGATTAAAGGTAAGATCGATAATGGAGATTGGGCGATAAGATTTGTGGAGAGTGGACCTGAGAAGGTTATAGGTGCGGTTTTATTCCATTTGAAGTTCAGTTGTGTTATCGCATATCGCATGCGAGAGGCGATGAAGTCATAAGTTGGTACGATGCAAGATTACGACAGCCGTTCATCTGGTGGAAGAAATCAATGGTGGAAAGCATGATCGCATCCCGCAGATCAGAAGTTCTGAATGCAGATTCTTAAGAGTCTTTGAATCCTGCGATTGCGATCAAGGAAAGCATTGGTAAATGTGAAAAGGCTGAGGAAAAGGTATGGTTTATGTGTGTTGTGGAATATTTCTATTATGTAAACATTATAATAGAAATAAAGCGCCGATAGGAGGTTTATGGGTAAGTCCATGAATAGCCATAGTTATAGAGTGGGGTTGGTTATATATGTGCAGGCATTAAGGATTGATTAAAAGTTTAACGAAGGGAGAGTATAGAGTCCCGATGGAAAGGATTGATTAAGGGTAGACTGTGGATTAGTTAAGAAATCATTCTGCATGAGATTAATTAAGGGGGCCTTAAACCTTAATTCCTGAAGATTTGACTTGCTGGGATAATTGAAATTATGGGACATACGAGATTATGCATTTTATATCATACTATGGGTACTGCAGGATTTTCCTGCATCATTTGGTATCAGAGCATGTTTATGATTGAAACATTTGATATTAAAGCAGCACAAAGAAATTATGTGTGAAAATTTCTTTGAAAAGAATTTAGAACAGAGTTATGTTTTGGAGGTGTGTATACAGGTGAATGGTGATGAAAGCAGGCAAGAGGATATCAGATTCTAATCTGACAGACAGTAAGCACACAAAGATAAATTATAGCAAAATATTGGGAGAATTGCAGATGCAAAAAAATAGAGGACAATCCATTCAAATTACAGGTGAATGGTAGAACAAGATTGTGTAGAAGTCTTGAAGGTGAGATGGTATGTTTTTATTTTGATTTGATTTGAATATTGGAGAGTGTGTGGTGTTTATATTGATGCATAGGTAACAACAAAAGAAGGTGATAATATTGCAGAAACCTAGAGCAAGGAGTGCTCAATTGGTTCCAGAGGAAAGAACCAGAGAGATGCTAGAAGACCGAGCTTAGAGGAGAGAAGATTAGTGAGGCATATGTAGCAAGAAGGAGACTTGTTACTGCAGAGGTATTGTTGCAACTCACAAGAAGATCATAAGGGCAATTCCACAAGGGATGTGGGTAGAATTTCTAAGTAATGAAGGAAGCTGATAAGACTTTCTAAGTGAAAGAAGAAGTGGTCAGAACCAAGTATTTCATTGTGATTGAAATACGAGAGGACAATTGTGTTCTTAGAAGATGCAGATGAGTTGAAGCTTGAAGGAGTAGAGAGAAGTGCTCAAAAGAGGTTCCAGAGATAGATAGCCAAGGGCTTGCCAAAAGACCAAGTACAGGGAAAAGCTTGGTGATGTAAGTGGCAGCAGGGAGGACTTTCTATTGTAGAGGCTTTAATGCAGCTCATAGTGAGTGAGTGAGGAACTCAAAGAGATGGAGGAGAAAATGACTACTGATAGTCATAGCAGAGGTTATAAGGAAGACCACAGTAGAAGAAAAGTGAAGAAGGAGGATGCCAAGGCAAATGGCAAGAAAATGAGTCAAAAGGAGTTTGACAAGAAAATTGCAGAGATGAAATAACAACTCGATGCATTAAGAAGGATACTTGAGGAAAGTTAGAGATTAGGTTGGGTATTAAATAAAAAGCTAGTAAGGTGGCATAAACTACAGAGAAGGCTACAATGGAGGGAAGTAAAGTGGATGATGGGAAAACTCAGAGAAGTAGAGTCAGAAATGGAAGTTTCCATTTGTGAACCAGAATAGGGTGAAATTCTGGGTGAAGATGAAGAATGGAGATCAGTGAACTATTGGGATGGTTCAGAGCAGCATACTGAAGTGTTTCCAAAGGAAGAAGAGACACTGAGGTCTTATGTTTTTAATTATAATGATTGTTTTGTGAGTGCAGGTTTTGCAGAGGATTGGCAGCCTTATGAAGCTGTCATAAAACTTGATGAAAATTACCAGAGTTCAGAGGAGAGCTTGGATCAACATATTGATGTATTGACAGAGGACAAAGAGTACTTTTTGGAGGATAAGTATTCTAGAGCAGAGTATGATGAAGAATGCCTCTTGAATGAGGACAATATTGAATTGTTGCATTAGAAAGAAATTATTGATGGGTTAATATTTGGAACTATTACAAAACAAGTACAATTCCTTGTGGAAGAAGGAGATGAAGATCAGTCTAAAAAGCTGATATGTGAAACGTTAGTTGAGGCTGTTGAGCCGTACATTTTTCAAATTGACATTTGTTGTGTGAATACAGGGATTATAAGTGTTGAACATGAACTTATTTCTGTGGAGATGAATGAGACAAAATTTTTTATAGAAGGAAGTCCGATTGAATCATTGGGCAATAGAGGTTGCATAAAGGATGACACTGGAAATGAAGAGCATTGTGATAAGACACTTGCTAGATGTAAGGAGGAAATTGAATTGCTAGAGAATTTGCTAGGAGGAAATGGCAATAGAAAAGAGGTGGTTACAAAAGTACTTAACAGTAGTAGAGGGTCTTTAAAGGACATGGATACAGAAGAGTGTTTTGGTTCACAAACCAATAGTTTGTTTGTAGGAACAAGGCATAGAATGAATGAGTGTGATGTTGTGATCAAAGAAATTGAACAGAAGTTAATTGGAAATGAAATGGAAGTTCGGAAGCAACAAGAGGGTAAGGATGTAAGGGTGGTCGTAAGGAACCAACAATTACAAAGTGAAGGTAAGCAGCAGGAGATTAAAGGCAAATTTAAATAAGAGACTATGTTAGCTGAAAACATAGTAAAAGATCATCATTCCATCATGATGATAGGAACAATGGAGATATCCAGAGAAGCTGTTGAGGCAGTCAATAAAGAAGAAGGACTAAACTCTCATCAAAGGATCAGTGACTGGGAGACAAAATTGGAGCTATTGGAGAAATGGCTGAAAGCACCAGTAGGAAAGAAAGAACCTAATGAAGATTGCAAAGGATATGCAAGAGAGGAAGAGGAAAGAGTCCAACAAAGAAGTGAGTTGGACATAGAAATTGAACTAATGATAGATTTGATGAGAAAAGAGTCTCAAAGAAAGGTGACAACAGAAAGAAAGCAAAGTAGCAACAAGAAAAAAACAGTAGCAGACTGTGAAAGCATAGCTAGTGGGGCAATGCAACATAAAGTGTGGAGACTTGGAGAACAACAACAAACAACAGCAACAACCAAGGATAGACTACAGAACAAAATATGGGATCCAGGAGGACACAGATCAGAAGCACATGATTAGGAGATCATGATTAATTTCAACCTTCAGAGTCTAATGTAGGAGCATTGACCTGAAACTATCATTATATCTTAGTAGACATAGGGGGTCTTGTGTTTTCAAGGAAGTTGGATTCCTATGTATGTAATTATTAATGTTTTGAGTGGTTAAAGTAGGAATTAATTAGATAAGTGTGAGGATATTTGTAAATGGTCTCAAGTGTAGGAGAACATGAGTGATTAATGACGATGAGAGAGTTGGAAATCAATTGTAACTCTTATAAGTCTCATGATTTGAGGAACTAGAGAGGATTCTTAGGGATAAGTAGGAGTTAAAAGTGGATTTACAAGATTTTCAGGAGTTAATTCAGCAAATTAATGATCTGAACTAGAATTAGTTCAACATAACTTTTTTGTATAAAGGTAAGCCTAAAAGGCTGAGAGCAAGTTAGTCAGTCAGTAGTTAGAGAGTTAGGAAACAGGGTTTGTCTGTAAGCCTACGGGTAGATTGTGAAATAGAGGCCACTAACATTGGAAATCAAGCCAGAGAGATAGAGAGTCTTAATATGTAATCATTTATTTGTATATACATATACAAAGATTTAATTACGAAACTGTGTAAGTGTGCGTTTGAGTATTGACGATAAGTTATGTGTGTATCAGAGGTTTACATAGTATATGTATGCAGGTGGAGTTCGGAAGAACATAGAGAGAAGTATGATATGAAGAATCATAATGGATCACTTGAATCCATTCGAAGGATCACAATCAAGATTTAGGTGCGACTGTGTTAAGAGTACGTAGAGTTAAGCTCATGAGGGGTCACGCGGCAGAACAACGAAAGAACCAAAAAATTTGAAGAAACCCAAAACCACATAAGAACATTGAAGAATTGGCGTAAAAACCCAAGTGAAGAGAAGAACGAAGAAGTGAAGTGTTGATGCATAGGAGTCATTGGATATATATGATCAACAAATGAGAGTTGTTCGTGATGAACGGCCAGGATTGAGTCGCACAAAATAGAGCCAAGAAATGAATGCCAGAGATTCAATCTAAGTACTTGCAGAAGGTGAAAGGCGGCAATCGATCTGGTAGATCGACGGTGATTAGTAACTGTAGCGGGGGTAGAGAGTGTACAGGTGCCTTAATCATGGTTGAAGGCCCATAATTGTTATTAATCATCGATCGTAAATCCAAGTGCTTACGTCACAGTCCACTACGACATTAAACCTGTAATTAACCTGCATGCTAGTTGGAGGGCCACAGACCGTAGGATTTGTTGGCTTTCGCCATCCAACAGATATCGGTCATAAATATGATCGAAAGATAATCTCTGAATGAAACCAAAGTTTTATAGATTGAGGACTTATAATTCGTATCAGCTCCGTGAGGTGGTTAAATGTCGTGCAAGTTTCTGATGCAATATCATTACAGACCGTCCGATCAAATGGGTTTTAATCAAAGGAACATCAACCGTCAGATTAAAGGTAAGATCGATGGTGGAGATTGAGCGATAAGATTTGTGGAGCGCAGACTCGAGAAGATTATAGGTGCGGTTTATTCAATTTGAAGTCCGATTGTGTTATCACATATCGCATGCGAGAGGTGACAAAGTCACAAGTTGGTACGATGCGAGATTGTGACAACCATTGATTTGGTGGACGAAAACAACGGTGAAAAGCATGATCGCATCCCGCATATCGGAAGTTTTGAATGTAGATTCTTAAGAGTCTTTGAATCCTGCTATTGTGATAGAGGAAAGCATTGGTAAATGTGCAAAGACCGAGGAAAAGGCGAAAAGGTATGGTTTACGTGTGTTGTGGAATATTCCTATTATGTAAACATTATAATAGAAATAAAGCGTTGATAGGAGGTTTATGGGTAAGTCTATGAATAACCATAGTTATAGAGTGGGGTTGGTTATATATGTGCAGGTATTAAGGATCAATTAAAAGTTTCATGAAGGGAGAGTATAGAGTCCCAATGGAAAGGATGGATTAAGGGTAGACTCTGGATTAGTTAAGAAATCATTCTGCATGAGATTAATTAAGAGGGCCTTAAACCTTAATTCTTGAAGATTTGACTTGCTAGGATAATTGAAATTCTGGGACAGATGAGATTATACATTTTATATGCATACTGTGGGTATTGCAGGATTTTCCTGCATCATTTCCCTTCTCGAATTGCGTAATTTTTGCTGTCAACTTCGTCTAGACTGCACATTTCATAAGCACACACAACAAGCTACCTCCCTTTGCCCCTGAACTACACAATACCGTAGCGGACTAGTCTCCCTTTAGTATTAGAACTGTACATAGGCTTCTTATAGTGGTCACTCCCTCAACTTGACCCACTATCTCCCAAATCTACGCTAAGAAATTAGTCAACCTTCCCTTCCAGAACTGTGTAGAAACTGCCTTCGGGTGTCCTCCCCTCATCCTGACCCACTGTCTCCCAGAAAAACGCACAAGTTAGTCAACCTTCCTCTTCAGAACTACACAAAAACCTTCCACAATGGCCCCTCTTTTAGCTAAATTCACTCATCTCCAAAACTATGTAGAAGACAACCTCTGAGACTAACCTGGACTGCACATTACGCATTTCTAGGCCTGAAGCCTCAACCCTGGCTATTGGGACTGTGTAATGTTGATCCAAATTTAAACAAGAATGCAACAAATTACAGATATAACCATAAATACAAATATGAAATAGAAATAACACTTCATTTCATTACTATCAAATACTGAAATATGCTTACAAACATAATGGAAATAAGACTAGCTCGAGTGATGGTAGCTTATCTCTAAGAAGAGATGTGGCAAATACATGCCTCTGAACTCTATTACAATGAGGCTTGAGGGCCTATTTATTATTGAGAAGCAATGGAAAACCCCAAACATCCAAAAACCTAACCGTAGGAGATGAAACGCCAAACTATGGGCTCCATTGGGGTAAATTGGTACATCAACTTCCTGGGGTCATAACTTTGGCATACGATCTCCGTTTGATGTGCATGATACCTCGTTAGAAAGATATATCTGAGGAATAAAATTATAGAGAAAAAATAAAAAGAAAAAGAAACATATATTCCGCCGGTTATTTTCCCAAAAAACGTCGTTTAGGGCCTCAAAACGGCTCCAAAAGTTCAGGACTCGAAAAATTGCCAAAAATAGTAAATTGTGCTACAATTACGAAAACTGAAAAACTAATAGAAACAATGGTGGGCATCCAAGTGGAACAGGCGGGTGGCCACCAATATGCACCTAGATCATTCCTCCCCCCTTAGGAAGCAATGGTCCTCATTGCATTGAGTTCCTTCATGAGATGAGGAAACTTCTGCTGAACTTGGTCCCTGGTGAGCCACCTGCCCTGGTGAAGGGGTTGGCTTGCTTTGACAACTCCATGATCCGATCAGTTGTGTCTTGTTTCATGCAGTCTGGATTTAACTCTGTAGGTGTGAGCTATTTTGCAATAACTGATGTGTCCAACAATGGTGGGAAGTATGGTTGAAGGCAGTCCACATTGAACACTGGGTGTAGACCAAGGAATGGGGGAATGCTAAGCTCAAATGCATTATCTCCCATAGCCTTGGTAATGGCGTAAGGACCATATCAGAGTGGTTTGAGTTTCCGATAGGCTTCCATAAGGCATTCCTTCTGCAAATGCAACTAGACTTTGTCGCCCACCTGAAACTTATGTGGCACCCGATGTTGATAATGCCGCTACTTGTACTTGGCATTTGACTTCTCCAGAATGTCATGGACCTATTGGAAGATGTGATGAATGTGCTCAATGAAAGTGTTTGCCTTGTCGGCTTCGAACTAGACATGATTCGAATCTGCCTGAGTCGCTGCAAATGGTATGGCCACATCAATGGGACATAGTGGCTGGAATCCCAAGCCCACCTGAAAAGGGTTGTGGTTAGTCGAGCTGTAGAGAGCTCAATTATAGTTGTGTTTGAAATAGGGGAGGCTCTCATCCTATGTGCATGGATGCTTTGAGTTTTACATGTGCAAAATATGTACGATCATCATTTCGACGACCTCTGTCTGGCCATCAGTTTGGGGATGGAAAGCTTTGGACTTAGTGAGCTTGGTGTCCAACATCGATCAGAGACTGGACAAAAATGTACTGAAGAATCTTCTGTCCCGATATGAGATGATATACTGTGGGATCCCAAAGCGTAGCCACACTCGTTTAAAGAAGAGTTTAGAAGTGGCTTCTGCTGTGATATTCTTCTTGCAGGCCATCACAATGACCATCTTCGATAATATGTAGATGACAACAAAAACACAGTCATTTCCATGCTTAGTGGAAGGAAGGCTTGACATGTAATCCGTGGAGATGGATTCCCAAGGTCGAATAGGGGTAGGCAATAGAGTATATAGGCCTTTCTTCTTGATGGTTGGTTTGGTAATGGCGTAGGCAATGCATGATTTGATGTACTTCCCAACGTCCTGTCAAAGATTCCACCAATAGAAATAATTCTGTAGTACTGCCACTATTTTCTCGACCTTGAAATGCCCAGCGACCTGACAATAGTGTGCTTCCCAAATCATCTTGGCATGCTTTCTTGAAGGAATAAAAATGTGTCCCAGGTGGCATAACAGTGCATCTTAGAGGTGAAAATTTGGAACTTGCTGACCCTCTATTGAGCCCTGAACTTGCATCTCTCCTACACACTTTCTTAGACTTTTTCCACTCACCTGAACCTCCTAAGCTATCAAAATAATTGCATACTGATTCCGAAAGGGCATTAAAATGGATTTCTAATTATGTCTTGTGTTTGTTGTTTGAACTAGATTTTTGCTCATAAGCTGCGGAATCTTGTCACTTCCGCAGCTAATTCAACTTTCCGCAGCTATTTTTGTTAAACTCCAGGTTGCAGGTGTCACCAGGCAAAGCAAGCCACATGGGCAAGTTGGAAATGACCTGGACATGGATCAGGTCCTATTGGTCCAGCTGGATTCATCAAAGAAGGCCATGGTCAAAGGTGGTCAAGCGGTGGTCAAAAATAGGAATCCTACAGCAATAGGACTCCGTTTTCAAACACGTGAAGACTTTCGTGGTCATTCCTAGATCCCTGGGGACATATCGACACTTGTGGACTGCTCCACAAGGCGAATCCAACATCCACCCTTAATAGATTTAATCATCACGGCAACCATTATGCTAAATCCATGGATGTTATATTTTACGTGTCTCTGTTCACGTAGTTTTATAAGGAAAACAGTCATGTAACCTTTTTTTTATAAATAACGCGTTTCTATACGCATAGTAGTTAGTCTTTTGAAGGTAATTTTGCTGTTAAGAATTCACTGTGCCGTGACACTAGTTTTATTGTTGTAACTATGTTTTGAGATATACAAGAAGACTCTGTTCTACACGCTTGCATGAACGTAATTTTCAATTGATAGCCTGTTGGCCAAGGTTGTGCAGAGGGCCCCTACACACTGAGGTTTCGTTTCCATTATTGCTATATAGTCTTTATGTATCATTTCCTTATTTTCATTGCACATGTTTTATAGTTATTCACTTGTGTATATATTTCTAACATTTCACTTTTGTCCGTGACTTTACAAGCTTTGTATAATGCTGATCAGTGTGTGCATGTTTCAGGATAGAGTAGGCAGCCCGTGCATCTGTATATAATTTTCACAATAACTAGTGATATGGAATTGATCCTCTGCTGACTTTGCTTTTCTTAGTTTCTTTTAATTCTAGTTCTGTTTTGTTGATTTCAGTCTTGTTCATTTGCTTTGTTAAGTTAGTTTAGAAATCAACTCACTCATGTCATTGACAGTTACCTCTGAAAGCCATAGCTAGACTAACTGGCGAGGGAATGAAATATGAATGTTGTGATTTGATTTTAGTTTACTTTTCTGCAATTAGATATTGGATTGCTCATTTCATTGATGGTTACCTCTGAAAGCCATAGGTAGACTAACTGGCGAGGGATCGAAATATAAATGTTGTGATTTGATTTTAGTTTACTTTTCTGCAATTAGATATTGGATTGCTCATTTCATTGACGGTTACCTCCGAAAGCCATAGCTAGACTAACTGGCGAGGGATCGAATTATGAGTGTTGTGATTTGATTTTAGTTTACTTTTCTGTAATTAGATATTGGATTGCTCATTTCATTGATGGTTACCTCCGAAATCCATAGCTAGACTAACTGGCGAGGGATTGAAATATGAATGTTGTGATTTGATTTTAGTTTACTTTTCTGCAATTAGATATTGGATTGCTCATGTCATTGACGATTATCTCCGAAAGCCATAGCTAGACTAACTAGCGAGAAATCAGACTATGAATGATGTAATTTGATTTTAGTTTTACTTTGTTTGCAATCTTTCATTTCCTTGAGTGCAGTAGCTTAAATATTTTTTTTTTTGTATTTAGACAGCAGCAGAGATGATAGTTTCATGATCAGTAGTTCATTAATTACTTGTTTAAATAGCAACATACTTTCATTCTTGATTCAAGTATTATTTTCATCACTAGTATGTTCTAAGACCTTCTGAAGTGTTAAGTTTTGGGAACCCTTATAGAGGACATAATTGCCTTAAAACCTATAACCATACTTGCCTTCTAGAAACTTAGGAATAGGAATTCCATTCATATTATGAGATAAATGAAGATAAAAACCCCCAAAAACAACATAAAAATCAAAAATGACAAAAAGTAAGAAAGAGGTTATCTTGCACATATAGTGCACCACACTTCATCAATTTACGACTCCCGGATTGATAATTAATGTAGCAATTTAGGACACACTAAATTGACCAAACATTTTGGCGCCATTGCCGGGGAAGTGTAACTAGGTAGCCAATCTCTTACATAAAAAAATAAAGTAAATAAATAAATCAAAGAAGGTAAAATTGATAACTTCTCAAAGTATGCTCTCCTCTTGCACCTAGTGTGATCTGGATGATCAGAAAAGAGAGTTATTGGTTCAATAATTTCTTGAGTATGCTCTCTTCTTGCACCTAGTGTGATGTGGAAGATCAGAAATAAAATTATTAGCCCAACGTGAGGAGAAAAATAAAAATAAAAAAATGACATGCATAGAGCAAGAGATTCTAGGGGAAGGTTTATAGCTAGAGCCAAAAGTTCGATTTTTACAACTCCAACTTCTTCAAGGCATAGACAAGATACACCTCCATCTACTCCCAGCCTTAGGATTCCTGGAATTCAAGGAGCAGCAGTTGAATTAGAAGACTCTCCCACACTATCTACTGAATCTGATCTAGGAGAAGAACCTTTCTTCACTTCTACAGGGGAACACATTGTAATCAAAGAAGTAGAATCACCTGAAGAAGAGGAGGGGGAAATTTTTCCTCGTTCGCTATTAATAGAAGAAACAGAGGACTCTGAGGAATCTGAGGAAACTATCATGACAGAGGAAGTAGTAGATGGATTTGGAGGAGGGGGTAGAGGTAGAGGTAGAGGTAGAGGAGGAGGAAATAATGGAGGAGGTAGAGGTGACAACGGAGGAAATAGGGATGGAGATAACTCATTTGGATTCCCTATAGCTGATGAGGAAACTCATACAACAATGAAAAATATTTCACCATCTGTCCCCCAAAACTTTCATGAGTTGAGAAGTGAGGATCCCGAGACATTTCTGTTTCAATTTGAAGTCTTGTGCCGAACCTATGAATATATGGAAGACTCTCAAAAACTCAAACTATTTCCTTAAACATTGAAAGGAGCTGCTTTGAAATTGTTCATGGGATTAGTCACTCAGTCTATTAGGGCTTGGAATGATATGAAACAAACATTTTTGGATAGATACCTGGATTATTGTATGCCCACCAATCACAAGGATGAGGTATTTAAAATGATGCAAAAAGAAGATGAAAACTTGGAGGATTTACTTGAAAGATTTCAATACAACTTAAAGAGAGCAAAGATGAGCAACTTAGATGAGGAAACCTTGAAACCCTTTTATTGAAAGCCTTTAGATATGAATGGATATATATTTTAAACATGATGGGGAAGGGAGACATTTCTCAACTTCCACTTCGTGACATAGCAGAACTATGTGTCCATCTCTCGAGGGGAAAATCTAAAATGGGAAAAGGGCCTAGAGATCCTTCTCTTATCAAAGCAAACAAATCTGCAACTAGATCGGTAAGTAGAGCAGAGATTGGCAATATGCTTGATGAATTCAAAACTGATATCCTAGGGAGTCTTAGTGAACAACTAGACACCCTTAAAATTCAAAACAAACAGAAAACAGAAGTTGATGCTTTTGCCATCTTTTGTCCAAAATCTAGGAAGAAACATGCTCTAAGGGAATGCCCCTTGGATGCAAAAGTTGTAGAAACATGTATGATTTGCTCAAAGAATCATGAGACCAAGGATTGTCCTTCAATTCCTGGGCTCAAAGCTGTCTTTCAAGAAGATCCAAATTCAGTAGAATCTCTCTTTTTTGTTTCAAGAAGACCTTGGCAGGGGCAACAAAATCAAGGGTTTAATAACCCTATGAATTTTCAACCCCCGCCAAATTGGAATTCTTGGAAACAACCTTGGCCCCAACCTCAAAATCCATATCAATCATGGGCACAAGGGATGCATAATACTTATGGGAGATTTGCTCAATTTTATTAATATCCTCCATCTTTTCAAAATCAACAAACTCCACAACTTCCAAATAAAAATCCACAACTTTCATTGCCATTTCCACAACAACAACCTTCTCAACAAAATCCAAATCCTCAACTCATGCTTCCATTTCAACAAAAGACAAATCAACTGCCCGCTTAGCCATTTCCAAATCCTAACAATAAAAATCCTCAAAATACTTATATGATAGAAGGACAACAATTTCCTACCTATGTGATTGTTCCTCTTAATGATGTACAACTCAGGTCTGGTAGAGTTTTAGAAAAACCTTCTATAGATGTCCAAGAGCAAGATACCTCTAAGGAGGACTCTCTTAAAGGCAATAAAGGTTTCGAGGAAGTATATCTTCAAAACCCAATCATTCAAAAAGAAAAAGAAAAATAATCAACCCCCACAACTCCTATATTTGAGCAACCTGCATCTTCATCCATGCCTTCTTTCCCTGAAAGATTACAAATTGACAAAGGGGTGGAAAAACAAATCTTGTTGCATGACTATGACTTCCTAGATGAATTAAAGAATGTTTGTATCAAGATTCCCTTGCTACAAGCCATTAGAGAAATTCCCATTCTAGCAAAAATAATAAAGGAGTTGAGTCTCAAAACACTGGGAAGGAAACCAAGAGATACAAGAAGAATCCGCCTGGTAGGAAAAATTGCAGATATCATGATGGGAAAAATTACCATGCAGAAGTATGTAGATCCAGGTAGTCCAATTGTCAAGACACATATAAATGGGATAGAAATTCCAAACACATTGATTGACTTAGGGGCTGCTATCAACATTATGAGTAGACAGACTATGGAATAGCTTAAACTTCCTAATCTCCTTTTTACACCTACTTTACTGTAGCCTGCAGATAGATCAATGATCAAACCAGACGGTGTATTAGAAGACATTCCGGTCTCCTTAGATTCTTGGGAATATCCAGTAGATTTCATGGTTTTGACTCCCAAGAGTAATTTAGGGGGACATCCACTTATCTTAGGAAGACCTTGGCTAGCCACAACTGATGCTTTCATTAGTTGTAGATCTGGGGATATGTACATTTATGATGGTAATTCAATAAAGAAATTCAATTTTTATCCTCCAGCAAAAGCAATCACAGAGGTAGGAGACAATGAATGGGTCAATGATGAGGACACTATACAACCTGCCTTTACCATTTCTGAAATTAGTGAAGATAGCCAAATTCTGAACACATTAGAAAATTTTGAAACATCTTCAGAATATGACCTCACACAATTTCAGTTAGATTCTGACATTGAATATTTATCATCAAGACAAATGTCTCTTTACTCTATGGAAGAGTTCGGTAGTTCTACCATTGAGATTTTTCCAGGCAAAACATTGAATATCAACAAAAATTTGGGAAGGTCACAACAGGAAGAACTAACCAAAATCTTGCAAAAACATTCTACTGCATTTGCATGTGAGTATATTGATATGAAAGGTATTGATCCTAAGACTTGCATCCATCATATCTATATTGGAGAAAACAGTAGACCAATCAGACAACCTTAGAGAAGGATGAATCTAAATCTTAGGGAGATAGTGAAAGAAGAGCTCCAAAAACTACTCAATGTAAACTTCATTTATCCAATTTCAGATAACTGATGGGTTTCTCCTTTGGTTATAGTACCTAAAAAGAATGGTAAATGGAGGGTATGCATTGATTACAGAGAATTGAATAAAGAAACTTTGAAGGATCACTTTCCTTTTCCCTTTATTTTTCAAGTATTAGATACATTAGCAGGCAAAAAGTACTTTTCATTTCTGGATGGTTTTAGTGGTTATAATCAAATTCAGGTAGCACCTGAGGATCAAGATAAGACCACATTTACCTATCCATGGAGAAATTTTGCTTATCGAGTGCTTCCTTTTGGATTATGTAATGCACCTGCAACATTCCAAAGAGAGGTACTAGGAATTTTTCTGATCTAATCCATGATTATGTAGAGGTTTATAATGATTTTAAAGTTTATGGTGACTCGTTTGAAGAAGCATTAGAAAATTTGGAAAAATTCCTTGTAATATGTAAAGAAACAAACCTTTCATTAAGCCATGAAAAATGCTTTATGATGTTTACTGAAGGTATTGTTTTAGGACATCACATTTCAGGGGATGGGATTAAATTTGATAGATGAAGTCATCTCCAAATTTCCTATTCGAAATTGTCAAAGAGATGTTAGAAGTTTTCTAGGATTTACTGGATACTATAGAAGATTTATAGAAAACTTCACTAAAATAGCATCTCCACTCTTCAAACTGCTCACAAAAGTCTGTGAATTCAAATGGGATCCTGATTGTCAATCAACATTTGAAACTTTGAAAACAAGAATATCTAAAGCACCTATCTTGAGATGACCAAATTGGAAACTCCCTTTCCATATTTCTACAGATGCTTCAGATACAACTCTAGGGGCTGTGTTGGGACAAAAATATTTAGTCCCTTATGCCATTTACTATACCAGTAAAAAGTTGACTCCCACTGAGTTGAACTATACTGTAACTGAAAAAGAGTTCTTAGCTGTTGTTCATGCAATCAATAAGTTTAGACATTATATAACAGGCTATGAAACTTTTATTCATACTGATCATTTTGCGATTAGATATCTAATGAACAAACCTGTTACTAATGGCAGAGTTACAAGGTGGCTCCTACTCTTACAAGAATTCAATATTATTGTGTTGGATAGACCAGGGAAACAAAATACAGTAGCTAATTTCTTGTCTAGGATCCAGAATACTAAAGAAGATTCTCCTGTAGAGGATAAGTTTCCTGATGAATATTTATTTGCAGTAGCTACTAAGACCCCTTGGTATGCAGATATTGCTAACTATTTGGTTACATGGAAACTACCTCCACATCTATTTCCTAGTGAAACAAGAAAGATTATTCAGGAGAGTTCAAATTATTCATGGATTTCTAACGAATTGTTTAAAACAGGGCCAGATCTTGTGATCAGAAGATGTGTTAGGGAAGATGAAATGCCTGATATCATCAAGGCATGTCATGATGAACCATGCAGCAGACACTTTGCTAACAAAAGGACAACCTATAAAATCCTCCCTTTAGGATATCATTGGCTTTCCCTCTTCAAAGATGCAAAACAATATGTCAAAAGGTGTGACAGCTGCCAAAGAGTAGGGAAACCTACCCTTTCAAATGAAATGCCATTGCAACCACAGGTACTCATCAAACTCTTTGAAAAATGGGCTTTAGATTTCATTGGACCTATTAATCCACCATCTAAACAAAAGAAGTATATATTAGTATGTATTGATTATGTCACTAAATGGGTAGAAGCCAAAGCATTATTTTCTACTAATGAAAATTCAGTTATTAGTTTTCTTTATGAGGATATTTTTACTCGCTTTGGTGTTCCAAGAGAAATTGTGACAGATCAGGGAAGTCAATTCACATCAAACCTGGTGGAGAAGCTGATGGAAGAATACAAAATCAAGCACAAAAGATCTATTCCAAACCATTCGCAAGCAAATGGTCAAGTGGAATCTACAAACAAAGTTCTCGAAAGCATCATCGCCAAAACTGTTCATCTACACAGAAGAGATTGGGCAGAAAGGCTTCCTGAAGCCTTGTGGGCCTATAGGACTACATGGAGAAATACAACATGACATTCTCCCAATGAACTTGTTTATGGGAAAGAAGTCCTGCTCCCCATTGAGTTCCAAGTCAAAACTTTCAAGATGGCAGTTCAACTGGGGATGGATCTATCAGAAGCCCAAAAGTATAGAATGGAGTAGTTGAATGAACTATATGAGATCAGAAAAGAAGCAATCCTAAGAACTGATCTAGTTCAATATCAAAGAGCTAAGTGGCATGACAAATACATCAAAGAGAAAAAGTTTCAAGAAGGAGACTGGGCATTGCTATTTGATTCCAAGTTTAAAGATTTCAAAGGAAACTTTTAGACTCATTGGATTGGGCCATATGAGATTGACAAAATATTTAGCAATGGAGCGGTAAGAATCAAAACCATTGATGAATTTCAAACTCCTCTTATTGTGAATGGTCACCGATTAAAGATCTATAATAAGCCACTCTCAAAAGAGGAATTTGTCAAAATATTTCAAGGTAATTCTGCAATAAGGCTGGTGAAGAATAATCCTTCTTCTCCACCAGCCTAGCCTTTGTTCTTTTTTGTTCTAAAAAAAAAATTGTATAAGCTTGAAAACCAATCAATGATTGGCAGTCTTATACAGAAAATACAGGGAAAATATCAGGAACTTCTGACGCCCTATATTTTCCAAAAAAAATCTCTCTCTCTTTCTCATTTTCATTCCACTCCACTTCATTTTCATTCCACTCCACTTCATTTCATTCCACTCCATTTCATTCATTTCATTTCATTCCGCCAATAAAAGTTTTTATGACCATTTTCATTCACTCAGTCATCAATCCATCCATCTCCATTCAGTCATATGATTGTTGAGCCAGTTTTCGCAGCTAAATCTAGTTTCCGTAGCTGCAAACTGATTTTGCAGCTAGTTGTGTTTTCGTAGCTAGCACCTTATCATTCAACATTGGCAGTTAGATAATAGGAAAAAATAATAAAAATCGAATGCAGGTATGACCGAGGGCATATTATGAAGACATGGGGCACCTAAAGGCATCAACAAGGAGCAACTGATCAAAGGTTAATGGACAACAAGTGGAAAAATTCCAAGGTATGAGTAGAAATTTATTTCAAATAGCATTCAAAGCACATTTTTGCATAGTTATGAAATCATAAGCTCCACTATATGCAATGATTGGCGTGATAGCCTCCATAACCATTCCACGACCTAGGATTCCTCCATGAACCATGCATTTATTTTTCCAACGGCCTCATGATTAATCCTCGGATTTAACTCGTGTTTGGCTACACTTTTAGACTCCACCTGTAATTATGGGACGTGGCCGATTTGATTACGACTCTTATCCGCCACATAAATTCCGCAGCCACTTCATAAACGTGTTTACGTCTACTCCGCAACCTCGGATTTAACTCGTGTTTGGCTACACTTTTAGACTCCACCTGTAATTATGGGACGTGGCCGATTTGATTACGACTCTTATCCGCCACATAAATTCTGCAGCCACTTCATAAACGTGTTTACGTCTACTCCGCAACCGTCTAGTTTAAAAATTCTGATGTGTTCACTTCACTCCCCTACTATTTTATTGAAGCCACGGTTACATTCCCATCTTGTTCACATAAGCCTTCGCTCCATTCCGTGAATTCACTTCTGCTGCATGTCCTCTGTTTTCCACTCACAGTCACTAGTCTTCTCCATAAACCCTGTTCACTCCCGCTAATCCAGCCGTCTCACCTCCGCTAAATCCTTCTCACACAGATGAATTTTAAGAACAGAAGGAAAGAATGGGTCTGTTGTTGAGGGCATAACCAGAAGGGGCCAAGTTTATAGAAGGGCATCCCCAAGTGAAAAACATACTGAAGAAAGCACGGTGGCTACGGTTTATTAAAAAATTCAAGGGCTACAATAAGGAGATTACAAAAGCTTTTGCGAGGTCTTTTAACGGCCTGGAGGTGGAAATTGAAGACCTCAAGTTTACAGTCACCGAGGCATCCATAACAGTCGCTCAGAACTCCCACAGGAGGGAGAACGCTGGTTCAAGAACAAGAGCTTTGACGAGAAGGCTTGGAGGGTTATCCTACGCAATCCAAGTATGGATGTAACTATATTCAAACGAGGAATTCCTATCCATGCTTTAGAAGAGAAGTGGGCCAGTTCATTGTTGATTATTCAAAAGTTCATTATGTGTGAAGGCCGTTTTGGATCAATGTATATGTATCATACCCGGTTACTGATGAATTTCCTAGAAAACCAAACCCTCAATCTGCCTTAATTTTTATTACTGAGCTTGAAAAAGATGTGCGCAACCGTCCAAAAGAATATAGAGGACATAGAACCCCACCTGTATCATCACGGGCTTGTGAAAATTTTAATTTAAGACTATTTGAAGAAAAAGAAGGACACCTGGGAACGGTTTTTGGTGAGAAACTACTTTCAAGATCCACCTGAAATTCTTGAGAGAAGTACAACAAGGAAGAGTAGGAAAAAGGAAATTAATGTGAGAATTCAAGACCCTCCTATTAGCAGAACTAAAGAAATTAATCAAGAAGAGAGGCTGGAAAGAACTAAGGATAAGAAGTAGAGAAAACCAAAAGAGAAAAGAAACATAGAAGCGTATATCAGACCCCAGATCCTTCCCAAAAAGAAGACCACCAAACATTGTCTGAAAGACTAGCTTATCTTCGGGAATAATCAGCTGCAGCCAAAAAGAAACAAAAAGAAAAACAGAGTATGGAGGAAGAAGGCACTAGTCCACATCATTTAAGGAGAAGCACCGGGCTTAGAGGAAAGTGGAGGAAAGCACAAACAAAAGGGCCCCATTTTATTGACTTAGGAGGGGGAACACCGGAACAACCTCCAGCTAACCGTAGCCCACCTCATTCTCAGCCAAATATTGAAATCAGTCTTCCAGATGTTGACATAAGTCCTTCTCGGCCAGAATTTGAAATCAGTCCTCTTCAACAGGATTTTGGGGATAGCCCAAGGAAAAGTACACCCGAGATAGACTCGAATCAGCAAGAGATGTATGATTATATAGAATTCGTGGAAAAGACAGCCACATGTCCAAGCACTTCATCCATCCAGCCTCATATAGCACAGGACACTCAAATCCAATCATTGAAACATGAAATATTTGAACTAGAGGTCTTAAATAGACACATCAAGAGGGAGAATGAAACATTAAAGGAACAAAGCAGATTGGATAAGATCATTCATGATAACAGAATGTTGCACCTTGGGCTATGGCAGAAAAAGAACAGGAAATTGAAGAAAAAGTACAGGAGGATAAGTAGAGCACTGATCAACCTCAAATTCAGATGCTTGACGAGAAAGCCTAGGATGTTAGCAACACCAAGAAAGAGAAGAAGAGGGTTGGATGTACTGGCAGAAGTCTCAGAGCACATGATCTGAAAGGGGGGATAGTCAAAATTTTGGTTGCATGGGGACATGCAACACCTTCACAGTGGGGGTATGTTGAGCCCTGAACTTGCATCTTTCCTACACATTTTCCTAGATTCTTTCCATTCATATGGACCTCCTAAGCTATCAAAATCATTGCATATTAGTCATAAAAGAGAATATAAAGTGGTTTTTTAACTATGTCTTTGTGTTTGTTGTTAGAATTAGATTTTTGCTTATGAGCTGCGGAATGCAGCCACTTTCCGCAGATGGTTCAACTTTCCTCAACCATTTTTGATAAACTACAGGTTGCAGGTGTCACCAGGCAAAGCAAGCCACATGGGCAAGTTGGAAATGACCTGGACATGGATCGGGTCCCATTGGTCTAGCTGGATTCATCAAAGAAGGCCGTGGTCAAAGGTGGTCAAGCAGTGGTCAAACATAGTAGTCCTACGGCAACAGGACTCCGTTTTCAAACATGTGAAGACTTTCGTGGCCGTTCCTAGATCCCTGGGGACATATCGACACCTGTGGACTGCTCCACAACATGGATCCAACAACCACCCTTGATAGATTTAATCATCACGGCAACCATTATGCTAAATCCATGGACGTTGTCTTTTACGTGTCTCTATTCACGTAGTTTTTTAGGAAACAGTTATGTAATCTTTGATTATAAATAACGTGTTTCTATACGCATAATAGTTAGTCTTTGGAATATAATTTTGTTGTTAAGAATTCATTGTGCCATGACACTAGTTTTATTGTTGTAACTATGTTTTGAGATATACAAGAAGACTCTGTTCTACATGCTTGCGTGAATGTAATTTTGGATTGATAGCCTGTTGGCCGAGGTTGTGCAGAGGGCCTCTGCACACTGAGGTTTCATTTCCATTGTTGCTGTATAGTCTTTATGTATCATTTCTTTGTTTTCACTGCACATGTTTTATAACTATTGACTTGTGTATATATATTTCTAAAAGTCCACTTCTATCCATGACTTACAAGCTTTGTATAACGTTGATCAGTGTGTGCATGTTTCAGGATAGAGTAGGCAGCCCAGGCATCTGTATATAATT
>APFE031647977.1:162515-199716 GCA_000404065.3 Pinus taeda
ATGAATGTTGTGATTTGATTTTAGTTTACTTTTCTGCAATTAGATATTGGATTGCTCATGTCATTGATGATTATCTTCGAAAGCCATAACTAGACTAACTAGCGAGAAATCAGACTATGAATGATGTAATTTGATTTTAGTTTTACTTTCTTTGCAATATTTGATTTCCTTGAGTGTAGTAGCTTAAATCATTTTTCTGTATTTAGACAGTAGCAGAGATGATAGTTTCATAATCAGTAGTTCATTAATTACTTGTTTTAAATAGCAACATATTTTCATTCTTCATTCAAGTATTATTTTGCACTAGTATGTTCTAAGACCTTCTGAAGTGTTAAGTTTTGGGAACCCTTATAGAGGACATAATTGCCTTAAAACCTATAGCCATACTTGCCTTCTAGAAACTTAGGAATAGGAATTCCATAAACAAAGATAAAAACCCTCGAAAACAACATAAAAATCAAAAGCGACAAAAGTAAGAAATAGGTTATCTTGCACATATAGTGTGCCACACTTCGTCAACTTACGAATCCCGAATTGATAATTAATGTAGCAATTTAGGACACACTAAATTGACCACACAGACATGTACCTGGATTTCAGAAACCAAATGATTTGACTTTGAAAGGATCAAAAGCAGTTGAAGAAGAGAGTGTTGATGCAACTTAATGATTGTTTGGAACCATATTTCAATATAGTTGTGATGCCCCTAGTCCACTTGTTGGTTTAGATCATCTTGAATGTCTTCTTCTTCCATGACCTTCAAATCTCCCTCTTTTTGCTGATTGTTCTCTTGAACACATGGAGGATTTGATGGTAACCATGAGGGAGCTTTCTTAATCTCTGATTTTACTGTCTACTCTTCATCAAGTGCAGCCCATGATTCTTTGATCTTCTCTTTTGAATCTTCTTTTTCTGCATGTTGTTCTTCAATGGCATCAAGATAATCTTTTTTTTTTAATATTATTCCTGAGCTGAGATGAATACCATTGATATTGAAATAAGATATTTAGAAGTGTTGTACCTCAACATTGTAAGTGGGTTGAGCTACTTCATTGTGTGGGTTTGGAAATGGTGGTTTAGGTAGTTGAGTGGGAGTGGATATTTGAGATAGATGTGGTTGGGATTATGGCTGTGGTGGAGGTGAATTGTAGGGATAACATGGAGTTGGGTATGGAGGATATTGAGGAAAATATTGAGGATATTTTGGATGGATCCCATAAGTTCCTTGCCAACCTTGTTCACAATATTGGTTTTGGGGTTGAGATGGCCAATGTTGCCAAAGAAAGGGTGTGTTCCAATTACTTTGAGGTGGATATGCATAATATTGAAATTGTGAATTATGCTCTTGCATCATAGTAGGTTGACTAGGCTACCATGGCTCTCTTGGAGCTACATAACATAGTTGCTTTGGTGATTGACTTGCTCCATTGTCCTCTTGGTAAACTTCCTTCAACCTTGGTAATGATGGACAATATTTAACATTTCGTGATTTTGCATGGACAACACAAATATCAACATCTTCTTTTTCTTTATCTTGCGTTCTTAACATTTCTACTTGTTCACTTAGATTGCTAAGAATTTCCGTTTTAAACTTATCAAGAAAATTTTCAAGTTTATCTTGACTTATCGATCTTGATGTTGATTGACTTACTCTTGCCCTTCCTCTTGATATGTGTTTCCGTGTTTCACAAATTTCTTCAAGTGATAATTGTTATACTTCACCTTTACTCATGAGATCAAGGAGATCAATCCACTCATCCCTAATTGTTCTAAGTAAGAGGGTTTTTAGTGTGTCGGGTCCTAAATGATGTAGCTTGTCCCTCTTAACATTATACATGAACTTCTCTATTAGATCCTCAAGGCTCCCACCTTCTCATTGATTCATTCTAAAGATTTATTCTTTAAGATCATGATCTTTATATTTTTATAAAAATATCTTTTGCATATCATTCCATGATCTTATTGAATTAGTCCCTAAACTCATGAACCATTTAAGAGCTCCATCCTTCAATGTCGCCGGAAACAATTTCAGTTTTTGAGTTTTTAATAAGTAACCATAAGATCTAAATATAATTTCAAATTCAAAGAGAAAGGTTTCTAGATCCTCTGACCTTAGACCCTGAAATTTTGGAAGAAAAGATGGAGGATGTTCTTCATGTGCACACTACCATCAGTACCTTGAATGGGAAATTTGATAGGGTCTTCCTCATTGTCATCGTCTCCTTCCATTTCTTCTACATTCTTTACCATCTCTTCTTATTGTACCTACAAAAGTAGATGGTGATGTGGTTCTTACCGCACCACGTGATCAAATGGGGGGGGAGGGGGGTTGTTGTTGGAGAATGTTTTTGTTTTTATGATTGAATAAAAACACTAATACAATGCACATTTCTATTTTTGAAATGAAATATGCCTAATGCAAATATTTTTTTGCTTTTGGAAAAAGTAAAAAGGAATGAATCAACTAGGGAAGAAAACAATGCATACTTTGACACCTCCCCGACAATGGCACCCAAAAGTGATGAGCCTCAATATTGCAACAAGAATGCTGCAACTCCCAAGGCTACCAACTTTAATTATCAACACGAGGTTCAAACAAACTTAAGAGGTATCAACACTATATGTGCATCATACAATGTGTCTTTCCTTTACTGTCATGATGTAATGAAGTGCATGTACTGAAATCAAATCCTAAACTAATTGCATAAAATGAACCGCTCGAAATGGAAACCCTCACTTATTGCAAGAAATAAAGTACAAGGAAAGAAACATATTCTAATTGCAGAAATATCATGAATTAAATGTAAAAGAAATCTAACTCAACCCTATTTATCACATTTGACGATTTAAACTAACTGAGCATGGAATATGATCTAGGGAGTAATAAATGTTGCATGCATGTGCTAATTAAGAAATAAAAATAATTGTTTTTCTTTATCTTTTCATTTTATAAATGCAAATGCTAATATTTCATTGTTCTTTGGCAGGGGAGACAGGTGTGGAGGAAGAGGGGTACAATGGTTTTGATGGCTTGGAGGTCAAGTAGATGCCTAATCCTAGCTTAAATGCTGATTTTTCTCAATTCGGGCTCAAAACAGGCTACTACACAATGTACTAGTTCCTACAAGATCCCCTGTTTTATTACAAGAACAGGCCAAAAGCTTAGGAAGTGGTTTAGAAGGTGGAATGGAGCTTGGGAAAGGTGGATAATGGAATAATAAGGCATGGAGGTGGTGGAAACCACCCAAAAATCAAGCAAGGGCTTCAAGATGGGTGGATTTGCTCAATGGAAATGACAATTTTTGCTTATAAAACAAGAATTTAGATTGAGATTTTAGTGGATTTTGGCGACATGGGGATTAGGCTCTGATGAGGCGAATGAGATGAGGTCTCCCAGCCAGGTAGAATCTCTTGCAACAACACACATTATTTTTTGCATCTATCCACAAATTCATCTATAGATGGGAAAGATTTATTCAATAACGGACAATTACTAGTCTAAAATCCAGAAATTCGAGAACTAGTGAGCTAGTAAATCTATCAAATGCATAACCTAATCAAGAGAAAATACAATGGGGTAAATTTTGTTATTAAATATAATGTTTTTATGTTCTAATGCAAGTGGAACCAACTCGTTTGAAGCTCGTTAGCATGCTCTAAAAAATAGTAGAAATTTACCGTTCTTTACCACAAAGGAGTTCCAGAAATCTAGATTTGGGAATAAGAAAACTAATCCAGGTAGCTCAATGATCACTATGACCTTCCAAATATTTTCCAAGGATGAAATGGTGCTTGTGATCCTGCAAAAAATCTTACATCAACCATTTAACCCAATCCTACAACAAAAAATCATTAATACTAAATGCAGAAATAGAAAGAAATAAGAATAAGAGATGCATGTGAATAAGAAGTGACAAGAAGAAAAGAAAATGATACAGAAGGGCTCTGAGGCTCCTGGGATGGCCAAGCCCAAGGAAATTTAGATTCCTATGGAGGATACCAAGACTTAGAAGCTGAACATGACACCAATATTCATTATTTCCATCAATAAAATTACATCCCTACAAGAAAATACAATGGAGCTGAAAAATACGAGTTCTCTCCACAAGAAGACTAATAAAAATATATCCCTAGAGGAAAATTCGACTTGGTAATTATACAAAATGATTAGGAATCATTCCCCATGAAAGAAGGAAGCTTTCCCCACCAAAATCCCTTTATTAGTGTATCTAGTTCAGTTAGATTATGGTATGTTCTATGTTTAAGAGAAATTTTCTTCAAATCTTCTTATTAGCCCAATATCAATTTCGAGAATTGCAATCACATTAACTTGATAGTAAAATGCAGATAGAACATAAATGTAAACTGTAGAAGACAAGCTAAGACAAGAGACACAAGATGTGGCACCAACGAGTGACAAACCCCAACGCGGGGAAACCCTTTGATCAATTCTTCTATATTCTTCAATAATTCAGCACAGAGAGAGAGAGAGATAGTACAATTTCACAAATCTGTGATTTTACAACAACAGAAATAAAACCCTAACCAGAAAAGTCAAATATGGTCAAATAGATCACAAATGACCTCAAGTCAACCTTGGTCAACTCAGCCTCCAATAGCAAGTACATGAAGCCCGAAACGATCCTAAAATGAAGGTCAAACAATAGTCAATGAAAGTCAAAGTCTACGATTAGCCCTCAATAGTCAACATTGGTCAAATATATGGTCAAAAAGGTCAACGCTTAGCTTCCTATTATTGCGCTAACCTAGGAGAGGCTGCCCAACCCAAAACCGCAATGAAATTTCCTCTTCGCTGGTCAATGCAATCAAAATACAGGTTGCCACTCCATGTTCAACACTACCCTAAATCAAGCCTGTGTCTTTCCTTCTTCCCAAGTGCGAGTGTCTTCCTCCTCCTACGTGTACCCAAATAGACTAGGAGAGAGAGGAATGAGATGGTTAGATGAGTGTCATAATGTCTCAAGGTCTCCTCCTTTTATATGCCATGTTGAGGATAAACTGGGGGTGTAAAACATTGTTTTTCTTGTTGGCTAACCTTGACAAATTGTCAAGAAATACAAATAAATTCATATTTCCATGAATACATATTGGTATCAGATGATTGTTAGATCAATCCTACACCTCTCGATGAGATAAATCCAATAAAAATATTAGTTTCCATAAATGAGGTGAACCACATGGAGTTTTTCCCTAGTTTTCGATTCTAACACTCCCTCTCAACTAAGGAGAACTCCATCTGCCTATCGGTACTATTTCTACCATCAAATCCACTACCCTGGACTATTCTACTTTGATTTGTTGAATTATGAAGAAGAAGAAATGATCGAGAATGTATCATACCATCATTTACTGACCCGAAGTCAGTCCCAAATAAAAGAGAGTGTTTAATAGCACTCTTACTGACCCGAAGTTAGTCCCAATGAAGAGAGTGTGTCATACAACTCTTATTGATCTAAAATCAGTTCCAAATAAAGAGTGTGTCTCATACCACTCTTACTGAGCCGAAGTCAGTTCCAAAAGAGAGATTTATATCACCCTTACTGACCCGAAGTCAATTCCAATTGATCCCATATCAATTTCATCCTAGCATAGGGAGTACGGTAAATACACGATGCATCCATCGATACTACTATGGTCCCTATCTTCATTTTCCTACTCATTGGTTAGTTGAGAGGTACTTCCAATGAGTCCCAGACTGCATGGGTAGGATGTATCGGCAAGATAAGGATGAACCACTCATCTTGTCTACGTGTCACCATGGGGTATCACAGGGGAAGGATGAACCATTCACCCTGTACACACAGCACCACTAGGGGAGGGTGAGTCACCTTACGGTTGCTTGTCACTCCAAGAAGTACCCCAAGCCCCCGAGAGCTCCCAAAGCTCAATGTATGTATCATACAGGACCCTCATAAGTAGGTCTCTCAACAAATCCTATTCGTTTTCAGAAAGTCAGGAATTTGACCTTTCCCAGGGGCTTCGTCAGAATGTCAGCGACCTTCTCCTCATTCCCAATATGATGGAGCCTTATTGCTCCTCGTTGTACCATATCCTGGATAAAGTGGTACCTGATATCGATGTGCTTGGAGTGATCATGAAATACATGATTCTCTGATAAACGAATCCCACTCTGGTTGTCGCAAAGGATCACGGTAGTATCCAATGTCTATCCAAATAGCTCACTAAATAGCTTCCTTAACCAGACAACCTCACAGGAGGCCACACTCGTAGCAATGTACTCTGCCTTAGTGGTGCTTAGAGCCACCGACTTCTACTTCCTTCTCATCCAAGATATTGAAGCAGAACCCAAAGAGAAACAACACCCAAAAGTGTTATTTCGATCCACCACACTGCCTGATATCCATGAAGCCTCACATCTCCAACAGTGTATTTCAGTCCATGAGTGATTATGCCCCAAAGATATCTCAAACGATTCTTGGCACCAATCCAATGTGAGTGATGAGGTTCAACCATATATTTGCTCAACGTGTTGACCGCAAAACATATGTCTGGACAGGATTTCACCAAGAACATCAATGCTCCTATGAGTTGACGATACTTAGAAGCATTTCCCAAAATAGGTCTGGCAACACTACTGCATAACTTCTTGAAGTTAAGCTCCATCGGGGTAGTCACAGGCTTGCAGTCCACCATACCAAATCTCTCCAATATCTTCACCACGTATTTTCCTTGAGATAAGAAAATTTCTCCTAGCTTTTGCTAGGCCTGCAGCCCTAGGAAATAGTGCATTAGTCCTAGGTCCATCTCAAATTCGGAAGCCAACTCCCTCTTACATTTGTGAATGAGATGGTATGCACCTATCAGAAAGAGGTCATCAACATACAACACCAGTATGAGAGGCTTATCATCTTCAACCTTAAAGTAAAGGTTCAGATTGGCTTCACTCCTAGTGAATCCCAGCTTCATTAGATAGCTATCAATCCTCTCATACCAAGCTCGAGGTGCTTGCTTCAACCCATAGAGGGCTTTCTTCAACCTGCATACATGAGATTCCTCATTATGAATCTCAAACCCCTTAGATTGTTCCACATATACTTCCTCTTTAATCGAACCATGCAAGAACCAATCTTGACATCCATCTTATGTAGGTTCCATCCTTGTGAAGCAACGCAGGCTATGATCGAGCGAATGATGGTGTATCGGGAAACAGTTGCAAATATCTCATCATAATCCACACCTTCCTTTTGAGAGAAGCCTCGAGCAACAAAGCGAGCCTTGTACTTTTCAACACTCCCATCAGCTCCATGCTTGATTTTGTAAAGGCATTTTAAGGTGACAATTGTTTTGTCCTGGGGTCTGGGGACCACATCCAAGACATCATTCTTCATGCCCCGCTCATATTATTCATTCATAGCATCCTTCCATACTTGATGCTTCATGGCTACTTCGAACGATGTAGGCTTGTTTTGAATGATGGTGCTCATAGTGGTCAAGTATCCCTGATACCTGGTCGACTTCTTGCTTTCATGAAAAGTCCCTCTTGGTGCAATATGTCTCTCGGCATCTTCAAGAGTCCCCCTAAGCCATGAGAGCCTCTTCCTAGAAGAGGAAGGCTCTTGTAGAGGGGATCAATAGGATCCATAGGTTCTTCAATATCGGGCATCGTTTCATCTTCCTTCTCATCCAACTTCCTGGTGTCAGCTTATTTATCTTTCCTTAGAATACGAAGATTTTCAATTTTTCTAAGAGCCATATCTTCATCAAAGGTCACATCAGGACTTATTTTGATTTCCCTTTGACCATCCACATAGATTCTATAGCCCTTAGAATTTTTGCTATAGCCCACAAAGATTCCCTTGTTTTCAGATGCACCCAATTTGCTTCTTTTCACTTTTGGCACATGAAAATATTCAGGACTTCCAAAAATTCTAAAATGGGAGACATCTGGTTTATTACTAGTGAACATTTATTTGGGAGTCTTGGAATCCAATGCTTGATGAGGGCACTAGTTTTGAACATATACAACGGTATTCGCAACTTCAGACCATAGAGACTTTGGAAGGCTTTGATCATGGAGCATGGAACAAACAACTTCCACAATTATATGGTTCTTCCTCTTAGCCACACCATTCTGCTCAGGAGTGTATGGTGTTGTGGTCTCCCTGTTAATGCTAGCTTCTTTGCAAAAGTCATGGAACTCATTGGATTCATACTCGGTCCCATTATCAGTCCTTAAAATCTTGATACTCTTTTGGATTTGATTCTCGATCAAGGATTTGAAGTGATGGAACCAAGAAAACACTTCATCCTTATTTTTCAAGAAGTATATCCAAGTCTTGTGAGAATTATCATCTGTAAAAGTGAGATAATATGGATATCCTCCTAAAGAATTCACAGGCATCATACCAGATATGTTAGAGTGAACCAACTGCAAAATGTTGGAGATCTTGCTATGGCTTGAGGGGAATGGTCCCCTTTTAAGCTTCCCTTCGGCACACCCCGGACATACACCTTCATGCTCTACTTTGAACTGGAGCATCCCTATCACCATCTGTCTCACATAGGGAAGAGCCTTATAATGAAGTTGGGCAAACGTCCAGTGCCATAGTTCAGACTATAGAGATGTGTCGCAAGACATGACTCCCAACAAAATTCCTCCAACTTGATATAAAGAGTCAACCCGAAACCCAAGAGTGAAAGCATCTTTAAAATTATTTTTCCACACACGTACCTTGTCATTGATGAAGGCCACCTTGTAGCCTTTATCTTCCATTGCCAAAATCGACACCAGGTTCTTCTTGAGATCTGGTACATATAAGACTTCTTGCAAATGGATTGTGTTACCCTGATTTAATTTAAGAGTGACATTATCTACTCTCTTTACAGGATAGGTGGAATTGTCTCCAAGAATAATCTCCAAGTTTGTCTCTTTCTCTATCAGATTAGAGAGAGCTTCCTTGTAATCAGTGAAGTGCCTTGAAGCACCACTCCCAATAAGATAATTTCCCAACGAGTCCGGAGGAGAGGTAGTGGAGAGGGACGCTATCAGATAATAGTCATCTTGCTTATTGTTAACAACATTTGTTTCATACCTGGAGTTCCTTGATTTCTTGGAGGGATGACCACGTCCTTGATTTCCCACATTCCTCTTTCCTTCGCCATTGAACCTACCATTCCTTTGATTGTGTTTAGAGTTGCCCCTAGAGTGAATTTGATCATTGTCATGTGATGTGTCCTTTCTATTTGGACACTCCCTCACATAGTGGCAAAATTCATTGCAAACGAAGCATCTTCCCTTCCTTCCATCCTTTGATCCAGGCTTTCCTTTGATTTGACCTTTAGACCCAGAATTATTTCTCCTTTTGGCATGAGAGGAGAAAGCAGTGGGGTTGCCTTTGCTTGAAGGCATTTCTTGTTCCACCATCCTTGTCTCTTCTTGAATGCATCCCGACATCAATTCTTCAAATCCCATAATTCGATCATTATTGAGAAGAGTGGTTCTAAATATATACCATTCGAATGGGAGCCCTCCAAGGGTAGTGATAGTTAGTTCCCTATCAAGAATGACTTCTCCAATTGATAGGAGATCATTCTTGATCTAGTGATCCTTAAGAAGTAGGATTGAATATCCTCAACCTTTCCCTTATTAATATCCTTCAACTTATTTTTGAGGAACAAAACTTGGTTTGCACCACTAACTTTAAACAAGCTTACCAGTCTGTCATAGATCTCCTTGGAGGTTTTCAGCTCGGAAATGTAGGCCACCAGACGCTTGTCAATTGAGTCTCAGACGATCTTCTTTGCTTTGACTTCACCCTTAGTGTACGTGTTCTTTGTAGTAGTAAGTGCATTTGACGGAGGTTCCATAATTCTACCCCTCGCATAGTCCAACAATTCCTTCTCTTCCAACATCAGATCAAGGGACATCTTCCATTCATGATAGTCAGACTTCTCACAGAGCTTGTCTTCGGCCGGGAAGTGTGATGAGGAACCCATGAAGCCATTTTGACCTTTCCAACTATCTTCGGTGATTTCTCTTTCACTTCACCTTAGCTTTGATTCCATGTTAAATTATGGTATGTTCTATGCTTAAGAGCAATTTACTTCAAATATTCTTATTAGCCCAATTTAAATTTCCAGAATTGCAATCACATTAACTTGATAGTAAAATGAAGATACAACATAAATTTAAATAGTAGAAGACAAGCCAAGACAAGAGAAACAAGATGTGTCACTAGCCAGGGACAGACCCCAATGCGGGGAAACCCTTTGATCAATTCTTCTATATTCTTCAATAATTCAGAAGAGAGAGAGATAGTACAATTTTACAAAACTATGATTTTACAATAGAAGCAATAAAACCCTAACCAACAAAGTCAAAGCTGGTCAAATAGCTCACAAATGACCTCAAGACAACCTTGGTCAGCTCGGCCTCCAACATCAAGTACATGCAACCCAAAATAGTCCTGAAATGAAGGTCAAACAACAATCTATGAAAGTCAAAGTCTGCGGTCAGCCCTCAATAGTCAACGCTAGTCAAATAGGTCAACTGGTTGCCCTGCAATGTGACTAGCCTAGGAGAGGCTATCCAAACCAAAATAGCAATCATATCTCCTCTTTGTTGGTCAACGTAGTCAAAATATAGGCTTGTTGCTCCATGGTTAACCCTAGGTCAACACTACCCTAAATCTGTGTCCTTCCTTTTCCCACGTGTGAGTGTCTTCCTCCTCCTATGCATACCCAAATGGACTAGGAGAGAGAGGAATGAGATGGTGAGATGAGTTTCATAATTCCTCAAGGTCTCCTCCTTTTATATGCCACGTTGAGGATAAGCTGGGGGTGGAAAACATTGTTTTGCTTGCTGGCCAACCTTGAAAAAATGTCAAGAAATACAAATAAATTCATATCTCCATGAATACATGTCTGAATCAGATGATCGTTAGATCAAACCTACACCTCTCGATGAGAGGAATGCAATAAAAATATCATCTTCCATAAATGAGGTGACCCACATGGAGTTTGGCCCTAGTTTCCAATTTTAGTAGATTCCCAATACTAGGAATCTACATTAAATGGTAGTGAACACATTCCTAGATTTTCTCAATTATTGGAGTTCCACAATCTGTGCCATAATTCCATAATGTCTTGTTGATTTATTATGTAATATTGATCCTCATGTAGTAGGGAGCAACTCTCTAAATTATCTCCTCCTCCAAATCTTCATAATCTGCCCAATATTCTCATAATATTCCAAAAAAATAAATAATATTAGGCACAAATATACGATTATTCGTAAACCTTCCTAATGAACACATTAAAGTTAAAAATGCATTATCTAATGCAAAAAGAGAAGTTTAATATGCTAAAGGATGGTTAGATGGGCCTTAATTTATGTTTAATTTAGACACATGGGCCTTAATTTATGTCTAATTTAGAGGCCCATCAATGGTATTGACGTGAATAGGGACCAAGGCTCACCGCCTAGCCTCTCCTCCCAAAATGCCAAACCATTGGAACTTAAATATATGCGTAGGTCTACGGTTATTAAGAACCATTATAATGGCCCACCGATAGAGTGTGGAGTTTGGTTGTGGCAAGTCGAGGGTTCGAACACTGATGAGGCCCTTGGGCCCGATATGAATTTTTTGTCCAATCATAGAGGGCCACATGGGAGTCTCTAATTGGTCCACATGGCAACCTCTTATTGGGCCACCTCAAAACCAATACACCAATCAAAACGTGCCAAATGCAACCTGTACATTGATGCCACATATCAAAACTTGATTGGTCCACCACTAACAATACCTTGCATAGTCAAATGATGGCGTCAGCTGTATGGACTGCCCGGTCAACCTTGTTGTCGACCTTTTAGTTGTTGATGAAAAAATTCAGAATGCCATAACTTCTTCATACAACATCAGATTGTAGCGATTCAAACATTGTTGGAATCAGGACAATGAACACTACGACTTGATGTTGGTTTTCGGAGATTCTAAGCACTTTCATTTTTTAAGCCTATTTTTAATCTCTGGATCATACCTCCATACTAAGAACTTTTTGACCACCAAAATTATATCTTCACTCAACAAATAAGTGAGGAAAAAGATCAATAAATTTTCCAATCTCAATCCTTCTTATTTTGTTTCAATTGGTGCCTTAGCTCCAATCAACGTACTCTACCTTGCCTCTGCGTGAAGTCTTTATCTTCCTGACAAGATTTGTGGCTTGCTGCAATTCTTCTAAACATGCAGGAAGATAAATTGCCATGGATGGAATTTGAACATTCTCTCCAAAACCATATTTCTTTGGCTCAAACAAACTTCACCTTGAAGTTTCTTTCTGCTGAACCCAAACTTGATTTTACACTGGAAATCATAAGCAACTAAATGCTTGCCATGTACTGCTCTGTACTTTGCTTCGTTGTCCTCAAGCCACATTTGTACTCTTAGATGAATTAGCTACATTTGTTCAATGACATGCATAAATTTTTCCACAATACTAAGGTCATCTTCTGCACAATCTTTACTAAAGATCAAATTCACAGACAAGTTTCATATCTAAATACTTGTATGAATGAGTGCTTGAGACAATTGTAGACATAATGGATGAAATTCAAATGCTCATCCCAAAAGTCCCCAAACAAATGGACTCATCATCAAGCCAAGATAACATAACATGCCAAAGAAAACACACTTGTTGTAGATAAGTGATTGTACATGGCTTCACTTTACAAAGTATGCAAACGGGAACATACAACAAGTAATTACAATTTTACAAAGAAAGAAAATTGTACAAAATAGTCTACCCATACTTTGCTTAACCAAGATTATGGGTTCTCTTTCTACACCTGCTATGCTTCAAAGGGCTTCTTCAGGAACTACATTAGTTTCCACTTTGCCACTTTTTTCTTTCCCTGTGTTGAATCCCATAAATGCTTCTTTTTGACAACTCTTTTTCACTCCATTCCTCAATTTTTGAACTTCATAACTACAATTTGGGTATCAGTTTGCAAGGTTGATAGAATAGCAAGTACATAATCATCTTCTATTTCATAAATATCATATTTATTATTATTTAACTTAATATCTACCTGAGCTGCTGAATTACAACAATTTTGTAGTTGATGTATGTTTCTGCAGCTAAGTCCAAGGTTTGATAGGTTGCGGAGCTTCAAATGAGAAACAAGGCATATGGGTAGTTGGAAATTAGTTGGGACAATGATTTTTCCTATTTTCAGAAGCTAGATTGATAAAGACGATACTTTAACAACTTGGTCAAAGGATAACTCAACCATCATTGAAGGTGAATCAAGCAAGCAAGATGCATATTTTTTGCATGATTTGATGTGTTGATAGCAAATCATGAGAATATCACGATATCTTATCTTTTACAGTTAATTATAGTTAATGTTGGTTAGCATAGGCATAATTATCTGAAACATTTATTACGTAAGGGTTTTATAAATATGCCTCTAGGCATAACTGAGATAGACTTGAATTTTATTTGTAAAAACTCTATTTTGCTATACAAACTTTGTTTCATTCCATTTTCTTGTTGTGGGATCTCAATGTGTGGTTGATCATATTATGAAAGCATTATAGTGCTACCTACTTCTTGTAGGAGGGACCCCTCGAGATAGTAAGGTTTTCCTTTTGTTTACAATTAGAAATTCATTTTATGTTTCCTGTAGATTTCTATCAGTTCATTTAATGATTTAAGTTTTGATTACTAGATATAGGTTTAAGATTGTTTTGCAGTAGGTTATCTAATCATTTCATTGTTTAGGAGAAGAGAGATTTCTAGTGCACATAGACAGAGTATAATAGCTGTACATGTAGTGATATAGATAGGATTTCCATTTGCAGAACTAATCTTTCTTATTGTTGAAGAAGATTGATTTATAGTGTGATTTTATTGTAGGTGTAATTTTGTTTATAAGCAAGAGTGATTCATTTGTCTGCAAGCGTGATTTTCATTTAAGCAAGTGTGATTTTACTTATAAGCAAGTGTGATTTTCATTTAAGCAAGTGTGATTTTATTTATAAGCAAGAGGGATTTCATTTTGAAGCAAGTGTGTGAGTGATCTTATCTCAAGCAAAGTGCGAGTGTGGTTTTATTTGAAGTGTGAAGTTTCTTTCAAGAAAAGTGTGAACATTATTTTAAGTAAGAGAAATAGATTTGGTTCCATTTTTATGAGTGATCTATTTACTTACACAGTTGTAGAGAAACATGTGCATTTCAATATCTCAAATTAACTTAGGAATTTCATGAGTGACAAAGACTCCTAGCACATACAATGAACATATGTTTCATTAGTTTACTGGCCCTGGTTGATAATTCATGTAAGTGATTTAACATCAATTAAATTACCAAACATTTTGGCGTCGTTGTCAAGGAAGTGTATATAGGAGTATTTTTCTTTTTCTTTTTCTTTTCGTTAAAATAAATAAATAATAGAAATGATATGCATAGGGAAAGAGATTATATAGGTAGATTTGTAGGTAGAGGTAGGAGTTCGATTCCAAAATCACCACTTACCCCACCACAACCTCGTAGTGCCACACCATCCACCCAAACTCATATTCCATCAATTGTAGGTAGACATAGACTTCCTGAGGTACTTAGATATGAAATCCAACTTAAAGATTCACCAAATTCTTCAACTAAATATGTAATAGAAGAAGCAGATCCTACATCCCCAACTGAAGGAGTGATTTTTCTATATTCAATTGGTGAACAACTTCTAGGACAAGAAATAGAATCCCTAGTGAAGAGGAAGAAGAAGAAGCCTATTTTAACATTCCATTGATAGAAGAATCAGAAGAGCTAGAGGAGGAACTATAAAATCCAATTTTAGAACCTTACATTAGCTCTAAAGAATCTATAATGGTAGGAGAAGGGGAAGGGGAAGTAGATAATGTAAATGGTGAAAAACTAGGATTTTAGGTGGAAGAGGAGGAGGAGGTGGTAGAGGAGGTCCAAAGCCTTTTGGATTTCCCATCCTTGATGAAGATACCACATATCTCACCCTCCATCATTCCTAATTTTCATGGATTAGAAAATGAGGATCCTGAAACATTTCTCTTTGAGTTTGAAGTTTTGTGTAGATCTTATGACTACTTGATTGATAGTCAAAAGTTGAAATTTTTTCCATCCACTCTTAAGGATGCATCATTAAAATGGTTTATGGGCTTAGGAGCACACTCTGTAAGAACATGGGAAGAAATGAAAACAATATTCTTAGAAAAATACAAGGATTATTGTATGCCTCATAAACTTAAAGATGAAGTTTTTAAAATGATGCAAAAATAATATGAAAACCTTGAAGATTTCGTTGAAAGATATGCTTATAATGTAAAAAGGGCTAAAATTCATAATCTAGATGAATAAACTTTGAAAGCTCTCTTACTAAAATCTATCAGAGATGAGTGGATAGACCTTCTCAATTTGATGGGTAAGGGGGATATTTCTCAGTTATCATTTATAGATATTTGTGAGTTATGCATACACATTTCAAGAGGAAAGGCATGAACTGAGAAAAATCCAAGAGATCCTGTTATGTCTAGGATTAATAAATCTGTAGTTCAGACAATAAGTAGGGTTGAAATAGGAAATTTTCTTGACAACTTTAAAAATGATGTTTTGGGGAGTCTTAGTGAACAAATTGATACCCTTAAATTACAAAACAAGAAAAAATCTGAAAATATTGCATTATCTATCTTTTGCCCAAAATGTAGAAAGAAGCATGCCTTGAGAGAATGCCCTCTTGACTTAAAAAGTGTAGAAACTTGTGTCATGTGTGAAGAAAATCATGATACAAAGGAATGTCCTTCAATACTGGGTCTTAAAGTTGTCTATCAAGAGGAAGTAATGCTAAATCAAGTAGAACGTCTTTGTTTTATTTCCAAGATACCATGGCAAAACCCAAAATCGAGTATGACCCAAGGTTTCAACACTTGAAACATATGCACAACCATCATAAAGAAATTGGAATGCACCCATGCCTTGGTAACCTTGGCCTCAATCTTGGGCACAAGGATGGAAAAAACCTTATGGAAAATACCCTCAATATCCTCAATATACTCAACCTTACCCTATTTTTCCACCACAATATTTTCCTCAGCTTCTTCAACTCTCTCAACCACAAAATCCAAACCCACAACTTTTAGTGCCATTTCCTTAAAAAACCAAATCAACTGCCTACTCAACTACTTCCAAATCCAAACAATAAAAATTCACATTCTATTTACAACATTGAAGGACAAAATTTCCAAACCTATATGATAATTCCATTAGATCTAAACAATTTCCAACTTAGATCTGGTAGAGTATTGGAAAAAAAAGTCACCATCTGTTGTTATCCAGGAGTCTAAAAAATATGACATCTCTGAGAAAGTGACATCTTCTCATCAAAAATAAAATTCTTAAAAACAAACCACCCTTTTACATTATTATGATATTCCAATAAACTCAACTCCCATTATAGAACAACCTTTAGTTTCTGTTCAAAACTCACCTTTTCCTGAAAGATTGAAAATTGATAAAGGGGTAGAAAACAGATTGTGTTACCTAATTGTGATATGATAGATGAACTGAATAATGTTTGTATACAAGTTCCTTTGTTACAATCTATCAAAGAAATACCAATATTTGCAAAGAAAATCAGGGAGTTAAGTATTAAAAAACTAGGAAGAAAAAGGAAAGAAGTTAAAAGTATCATGTTAGTTGGAAAAATTGCAGATATCATGATGGAAAAGACAACAATTCAAAATTATCTAGATCTAGGAAGTCCCATTGTGAAAACACACATCAATGGAGTTGATATTCCAAACACATTGATTTATTTAGGAGCGTCTATCAACATCATGAATAAACATACTATAGATCAATTGAAACTTCTTAACCTTCAATATACACCTACACTATTACAATTAGCAGATAGATCTGTTATCAAACCTGATGGTGTATTAGAAGATGTGTTTGTATCCTTATATTCTTGGGAGTATCCTATTGACTTTATGATCTTAACACCCAAGAATAATCTAGGAGGACACCCATTGATTCTAGGAAGACCATGCTTAGCTACAACTGATGCTTTTATAAGTTGTATATATGGTGATATGTTTATATCTGATGGAAGTTCGAATAAGAAATTCACATTATATCCTCCTGCAAAAACGATGATAGAAGTAGAAAGTGAAGCATGGATAGATGATGAGAATGAAATTTTTGACATACGACCAATTTTTGCCACTTCACAAATAGATGAAGAAGATCAAATTTTGAATTTAATAGAAAATAATGAATCTTCCTCATATTGTGAACAAAATCATAGTTTTCAAGAACAATGTACTATTGAATATCTATCATATCATCAAATGGATTTACATTCTATGGAGAAATTTGTCAATTCTTTAATAGAACTTTTTCCAGGCAAAACTTTGAATATTAATGATAATGTGGAAGAATCTCAATTTTTTTTTAATAAAGATATTGCAAGAACATTCCTCTGATTATGCATGGGAATACATTGATATGAAAGGAATTGATCCTAACACTTGTATGCATTATATCTATATTGAAGAAAATGCTAGACCAATCTGACAACTTGTTCTGCTGTACAAAAACCCCCCATTTCATAAAATTTTTCTTTCTAACTATAATATGAAATGGGTCCCTTTTAAACATAGATGTGTGAATAAATTGGTATCAACTCATCATTACAAAATCCTTCATCAAAAGGTCCAAAACAAACGTAATATTATAAACCTTTTGAACAAATATGAAATTGGTCTTATGAATAAATATAAAATTCTTTATTATTGCGATAAAGCGATCGCAAGATCGCATATCGCGATAACAAAGAAAACATAATATAAAGACCCATTGTCTTACCCTGATCCGAAAAGTGAACAACTATCAGTTATCGGGAAAGGCAAGCAAAAAATATAACAAAAGGCCCTCCCCTATTTCTCCGATGCAATATCATTATCGACAATTGGGGGATACAACGCAGCGCAAGTTTAAGACACCTTTAAATCTCCCGATGCAATAAGGTGTATCGACATCGGGGATCAGCTATTTTACAAAATATAAGTATTATGACCCGATCTCATCCCCGATTGCGATCTGATAAATCAAAGGCATGAGTTTCAAAATAGATTTAAAAGGCTTGCATGCATTGTTTTGGATTATTATTAAAAGCCTTCCTATTCCCAATAGCGATTTACTTGTGATTATCCGCCAAAAAACTCAAGCCACGCTTGAATGAATCATTTGGCATATAAACGATATGATGAGTATTTAAAACTCCTTTACCATGATTGACAGGTTAAGTGGCCAATTAATGAAGCAGTTATGCCGAGATCTTCACTGAGATTGTATCTGTGGCAGTATCATTTTAATCCTTCATTATTCGCTAATTCTTTCATATTGGCTCACATTACCTATTCTCTGTATCACGTTCATTTTATTCCTTGCTCAGAGCTCCGCTGAAACAATAAGTTTAGACCAAATGGGAAAGAAAACCAAGAGATTCGCGGCAGCAGCGGCTCCCGCAATAACAGCGCAATCCACCACTGATCCAGGACCGATCAAAAAGGGATTGATTTCAGACACTACGTATCTTGGCCTTGGAAACACAAGTTGGCAAAGCATATATAATTTAATTGAAGCAGAGGAGCCTGAGACAGTATCAGTACAAGCTACAACAAATTCAACCAAAAAATCAGAGGCTTCCTTGAAAGATTTAACTGACTCATATCTACACCGAATAGCAGCTCGTGAAAAAATTCTTCCATACACTGATGTAGTGCGATGGGTAGTAGAGGAGATCCCGGTTTTAAACAGAACATTTTGCACAGTTGACGGAGGGGTCTTCGGCTCATTTCAGCCTGATGACTTAAGGAAAATGTATCACTTGCTCGAACCTCAAAAGAAATACAATAAAGCCTTTCTTGAGAAGTTTGCAAGTGAGAATGAGACTGAATCAGCCCCAATTCGAGAGTGGAGACAGAATTGTGCAAGGTACAAACATGAATCTTCAGGCAAGTACTCTGTAGATTCATTATGTTCTCCTTACTGTTATGCCGGGGCAATAATGTGTAGAATTTGGGGATTACATGATTCTGCAAAATTCACTATTGAAATGGTTCCTTTAATGGAAGCAGCAGTTAACAGTGAAGTAATGGATTGGGGAAATATATTGTCAGATAAATTAGCCACTGCAATTCTCGAGTTTAGAGAAAAAACTCGCGTGACCGATAGGTCTATTCCTCTGTTTTATTTTAGTGCTTATATTTTAGATACTCTTTGTCTCAATTTTGAATTTCCTGTACTGGGGTGGAGATGGACTTCACAAGACCCCATGCCAATTCACATTTATCACCAAAAAATGTGGAAGGCGCACTATAAGGACCACTTGTACCAAATCTATAATGGTTTTATGTTGCCTATTTACTATGCCATTTTTGATAAGCTTGCCCCAAAGATTTCTTTGGAAGCAGAGGTTGACCGAACCATTCTAGGAAATTGGTTTGGGGAAGATAAGTTCGCATACATAAGAGTTTTTGATAGCCTTGCAAGACCTCATGTCCTTCCTCTGTATATACCTGACAAGCTGTTAGCCCGGGAATTGGCCTACCAAATTACAACCGCAGGAACATCCAAGACTCTTAGGACTTCAAAAAAGTAGGCTTGGTCTACTTTTCCTTTGAGATGCGGTGTTTATACTTTGCACGAATACAAGCATGCGGAGAAGGAGGCAGAGAAAATAAATATGATTAATCTTGCAACCATTCCTAATAGGCAATTTGATCCAAGGAAATTTTCCTATACCGTGCTTGAACAAGCCAAACTTACAAGGTTTGATCATGAGAAAGATGATTTTGATGACTTGCTTTCTTCAGCAGAGTCATTATTCCAGGTACAAACGCTGGCCAAAATGAGATATAACGATGAAAGGCTAGTAGAATTCAATAAGCTCAGAGAACAGAGGTTGCAAACTCTACCTCTGGACTTATTAGCTACTACCCCTACAACACAATCAAGTGAGCCTGAAGAAAAAATCATTAACAAACCTCTTGCTGTAGAAAAAATTTTCAAAAGAGGAAAAGAACAAGAACAGGAGAAAGAGTAGGAGAAAGAAGAGGAGAAAGAGAAAAAAAAAGGAGCAGGATAAGGCTAGCGAAAATATCAATGTGGATACTCAAATTGATCCTAAACTACTCCAAGAATGGCAGCAATTTGACTCCATTATAAGCAATGTGGAAGGTCCAAAAGGTGCCAATACACCCAAAGTAGCAGATGGACAAGATACAACATCAACAACGGTTCCAAATGAAAGAACCAACGGCCTACCCCCTAGTACAGATTTAGAAATGATTCCAAAAGATCCCTCCGATAAAATTATTTTGCAGGCGGAGGACATACCTCCATTAGATGTGTTTTACAGTCCCAAGCACAGGGCTGTAGTGAAAAGACAGAGGAAAAGGAGAAGAATCGATCAATCTTCCCTGTTTCCAGCACAAACAGAGACGGCTAATGTAGTGTGGAAAGAAGAGTTTAACCCTTCCGATGACCTAACAAAGCTTTCTCAGTATGCCAGAGCTTATTCGGCAACCACTATGGACAAGGCATCGAAAGTAAGTAATCTACTTAAAGAAAAGGACCAAGCGATTGTTTTGTTTCAATCACAGGTGTCCGAAGCACAGTAGAAAATTGAATAGTTGGAACAACAACTATCAACACAACAACAATTAAACAATCAATTGAATAAGCAATTGCTTGAAGAGAAACAGAGAATAGGCTCAAGCGCAATACAAAAGCAAAAAGAATTATTCGAAGCATTGGCCAGGTTAAAGACAATGAATGAACTAATGATGAAAATGAAAGATGAGGAAATTGCTCAGCTATCACTTCAAGTAGAGAAGTTCAAGAGTCTTCCGCAACCTGCCGATTTCAGGTCCAAAGCGCTACAGATTAACAAAGCATTGGTTACACAGTTGAGACTATTATGGCATAACATTTCTCTAGTTGAGCCCCTTTGTGATATAACGACACCAATAGTTGAAAAATCAGTCGATGCTAGGCAGGATTTGGAATAGGCCGATGAGACTTTGACAAACTTTCTTGCTTGGCAAGACACCAATGAGGGGTAGGCACCAAATCTACCCAAAATCCTAGAATCACAGAAGGAGATCCTTTTCTTAGAATGGAAATCACAGTTGATGAAAACAGAGAGAGAGAGGTTTCCAGATGTAGATTATCTACAGGTAATTTAATTGAGCTAATCAATAACACTCTTTATCTGTCTAACATGATTTCACAATGCACCCCAGGTAAATTTCTGTTAGCCAAGACATTGGAGCAAGCATGCAATCAAGAGTTGGAGAAGAATGCAAGATTAATCGCTGGCATCCAAAGTTTAACTTGGGATACTTATTGGTTTTTCTTAGTAAAACCATACAGTCAAAGGGCCGCCCTCAAATGTTTAACCGATGCGATCGGTTGTATCATTCCCGAAATCCGTGATGCCACATACTTAGCTCAACTCCATTCTCGTCTCAGTCGTCCTCCAGAATTGGAACTGATGCTTGCAATCTGCCAACTCAAATCAAAAGGAGAACAACTGAAACAATGAATCATGCTGCCGACTACCAACAAACCTATTGTGGAGGAGATACTAAAGATTTAGTTGTACCAATTAATAACATTTTATTTTTGTAGTTAGTTAGTTTAATGAGTATTTATAGACCCTTTCATGCATTTAGAAAGGGTCCTCAATTTTTGTATAAAACTCAAATACGGAAGTTGCACTATTGTGCTTCTGGTATATATTTTTTATAAAGACTAGGCCAGTATTCCAAATTCTAACGAAGAAAGCTTTGATGCGATGTGCACTACTGCCTTGAGGTGAAAGTATTTCTAAGTTGGAAAAAGGAATTTGAATGTGATTGATATCGGGAGTGATTCACAACACATATGGTAGTATTATCTTTGATCTTGTTTCATTCTTTCATGTGAATCGTCATTTGATTACTCTTGCTATCATTGGATATATGTATGTGTTTTCAACAACAATCCTTATATTTTTCACTATTGAATGTTTAAGGAATGATATTATTTTAGTCATATATGTATCCGTGACATATAAACGATAAGTGTAATAATGTTTTAATGATTACTTTGTTCAACTACTTGAACAAATTAATTACCATATGAATGAATGTCTTTGTTTACCAATAGAGTCATCTATATCCCTGTTTGTGGATAAAGATTATCAAACGTTACACTAAAAACAAAAATTTCCCGGGATAGGATAGTTATTCATATTTTACTTTTTAGATTAAAGCATTCATCCATTACCATTATATTAGAAAACCACTCATTTATCCATCCCCTTTTTATTCATCATTGGGAAACTGGTCCCATTATTTCCAGTCGGAGACACCACACCAAACGGAAAAGGATCTGCATTAAGGTCCGGACTGGGTGGTTTTCCCCGATGTTGTTGCAACGATTTTCGAGGCATCAACATTTTTGGAGCTAGAAGGAGGGCATGAACTATGAATGGCGAGTAAATAAAAACCTATAGACCATTCTGAGAGTAAATCTCCTTCCACATCACCTCGGACCTCCCGTTTGCATTCTGGAACACCAGTATTCAAACGAGAAGAAGAGGAGTCAACTACCACTGCTCAATCTCAACATAATCCAGATCGATTAAGTCCTGAATCTCCTAAAGTTCATTCTCTCATCCAGAAATTTCAAGGCTTTTCTATATCACCACAGAAATCTGAAGTATCTCAAGGCAATGAGACTTCACAATTCAATCTACCTCACCCTCTCACTAGACTTCAAAGCGGAAAGCTCGGTATTGAACCTACTGAGTTGCCTTTACCGAAAAGGAAAAAGGCTAAAAGAACACGGAAGGATCGGACAGTGATACCTTCTCATCATCATCCTCCATTTAATCTTCTCCTATGCGAAGTCAACCATCCACTCCTCCATTACACATTATTGTTCAGCAGGGTTCACCAACTTCAACATCCCAACCTATTCAATCTTCAATACCAACTCCTCCCCAAACACCTGGAATTTCATCGGCAATATCATTTGTTATTAGTTCTACAATGGCTCAAAATCCATGGAATAGTCCTGGTGCAGTCACTATGCCTGCACCATTACATCCGTTGCCAGATTCTCCTGAAAAATGGTTGCCGAAATTTAATCTAGATGCTGGAACACTAGCTGAAGACCATATTAACAATTTCATGTTTCAGTTAATTTAAAAGGAGTGACACAGGAAGATGTTGTTGTTATGCTTTTACCTTATACTTTACAAGGATTAGTTGGGTCTTGGTATTTTTCCCTACCCTCTGGATCCATTACCAGCTGGAACATTTTTCAAGAACAGTTTCTCGCTAAGTATGGCGATGATAGATCTTTAGCAACACTAATCAATGATCTTTCGAATCTTAGGATAGAATCTAGAGAACCTATCAAGGAATTTAACTCACGATTCAATAAACTCTTGAATAAGATTCCAACCGACTCTAAACCAAGTGAGCAAATCAGAAGCGAATGGTATATAACAGCCCTACCCTCAAATATAGCCATTTTTGTAGATAGAGCTGCAAAACCAACTTTAGCTGAAAACATGAAAGAGGTGCTTGCTGTAGAGAAACAAATTATTTCTTTAGAAAAGAAAGCTGCTCTTAAAGATAGAAAATCCAAAAAAGTTTCTTTTAAAGATGATTCAAAGAAGAAAACCCCTAAAGATCCATATGATATGGAGGGTCTGCAAAATGTCCTCAAGACTATGTCAAATGAAATAGTTGAAATCAAAAAACAAGTAGCTGAAATTTCAACAAAGAGGCCTTTTAGAAATTTTAAGAAACCTGAGTCAAAACCACCAAATGTTATATCTAATGCAGACTCAAATCCTAAAGAGGAAGAAGAAGATGAAACAGTCTTACCATCCAAAGAAGAGGAGGTTGTCGAATGCCATGGGATGTGGGACTCCATTTTACCTAACTCCGATACAGAAAATGAACAAGAATCTTTCCCTGTAACTACCAGGAGTAAAGGTACTCCTGAACCTATTCAGTAAATTCCAAAGAAAAGGAGTGCAGGCACCACTACTATAAAAGAAAAGGTTCCCACAAAGAAATCTGTGGTGACAACATCCCAAAATCAACCATCATTCTCAAACATACCTTCAACATCTAAGATATTGGTAGTATCAGATAATGGATTACAATATTATTGATGATATGAAGAAGATAAAGGCAAACATTACTATGTTTGAACTTAGCAAACTCAAACATCAACAGAAATTACTTCTTAAGGAACTAAATGTAGTGCCTTCTTCACCTCTTCCTAATGCTGTGTTCTCCAAAGCTGCAAATGATTCAAGTCAACCACCTCTTGGTAGAGTAGAAGCTATTGATGCAGTTTTAATCAGAGACGGATCAAATTCTCATACTCCCCTTTTTCTCTTGACCTATGAGATCTATAATAGAAATCTACACAACTGTTTGATTGACTCAAGGGCATCCTCTAACATAATGCTAGCTTCAGTTTGTTCCAAACTGAACATTGAACCCCAAAAGTCTGCAATTCATATTGTAAAGTTGAATAGAACCAAGGTCTAGGTTTTAGGGGAAATCAATTCCGTAACTATCAGGTTATCAGCTAATCCATGAGTGGTTCAGAGAATTGATATTTTAATCACTGATATACCTGAATTTTATGGTTTAATTTTGAGTAGGGATTTGTCTGAGAAACTCCACAGTTATATTTCTACCGATTGGTCCAATATGTGGCTACCCTACAAAGGAAAGCCAAATCAGATCAAAATCGATCGAGAGAAACATATGACCCATATTGTCATTGAATTTGAACAGGAGAGTCAACCAATAGCATTCAATAACAATATTTTGGGGAATTACTCTTCCGAATCATTCTTTGGCAATTTCACTGCCCAACCATCTCCTTTCTCAGTAAATAATTTCACATCCCAAATTGAAAATGTTTCACAAACCGATAGATCAAGATGTGTCAATATTGCTGAGGAAACTGTAAATAAAATTGTTGATAATTCTTTATTTTGGTCACTATACTTTGATGGGTCTAAATCTAGTGAAGGAGCACGAGCAGGGTGTATTTTAGTAAGCCTTGAAGGAGAAAAAACTATGTTATCATGTAGATTGGAATTTGAATGCACAAATAACACAACTGAATATGAGGCCTTACTTCAAGGACTCTATAAAGCTATTGGTCTTAAAGTTCAATATTTAAAAGTGTTTGGTGATTCAGAAATTGTCATAAAACAAGTTAGAAATACAATTCACTATCTTTCTAGTCATCTCAAACACTATCAGCCTTTGGTGCAAGAACTCATATCTCAATTTTTAGCATTCAATATTTCTCCTATCCCTAGATCCCAGAATGCAGCAGCAAACTTGCTAGCTAATGTTGCTTCTAAACTCCTACCTTCCGAAGATTATAGCCCAGACAACTTTTCAGTAGACTTAATTTTTAGACCATCAATTCCTGACAATGTCACCAATTGGCGAGTGTTCAATCATGACGAAGACATTTTAAATTTCTTGACTTCCAACAAGTCCTATGATGATCAAATCATTGATGAAAGTGATCATGACCTTCAAATGAAGGAAAAGCAAGAAGAAAACTCAATACCAAAACCAGTGGTTAAGCTAGAAGATCTTTATGATATTAAAGACAGGTTTAAATAGGTGACCAATTCAAAGCTCCAAAGTTCCACTTTATGATTTGAATTGATAAACGTAGGTATTGAGGAAAACCCTCAAAACATCAATTTGGGATTAGGACTTTCTTTGGAAGAAAGAAAAACATTCATTAGGTTATTACGAAAAATAAATATGTCTTCACTTGGAAATATGATGATTTGAAAACATACGATGCATCGATCATTCAACATACTATTCCAATGCTTTCTGAACATAAACCAGTCCAACAGAAGTTAAGGAAAATTCATCCTAACCTAGAGAGTCAAATAAAAACTGAACTAAACAAACTCTTGAAGGCTAAGATCATTTTTCCTGTTAGACATTCAAACTGGGTGTCCAATATGGTGCCTGTTAGAAAGAAAAATGGCGACATCAGGATTTGCATAGATTTCAGAAATCTTAATAAAGCAAGCCAAAAAGATAACTTCCCTTTACCTAACATAGAACAGATACTCCATTTAGTAGCTGGTTCTGAGTTGATGTCCTTTTTAGATGGTTTTTCAGGATATAACCAGATTTTGGTCCATCCTGATGACAAGCTTAAAACTACCTTCAGAACTAAATGGGGAACTTATGCTTACCAAAAAATGCCTTTTGGACTTATCAATGCAGGAGCTACATTCCAAAGAGTAATGGATACAACATTCAAAGGATTGATCAATAAAACAGTAGTTGTCTATTTAGATGATATTACTGTATTTTCAAAGAAAAGGTCTAATAATTTACATGATTTAAAATAAATCTTTGAACACTGCAGAAAGTATGGTATCTCGCTCAATCCAAAAAAGTCATTTTTTTCTCTTAATCAAGGAAAGCTCTTGGGCTTCATTGTTTCAAAAGATGGTATTTATATTGAAACAGATATAATTAAAGAGATTTTTGATATTCCATTCCCTCATAACAAAAAATCCATGCAGTCATTTTTGGGTCAAATTAACTTTGTTAAACGATTCATTCCAGATTTTTCCCATATTATTTTACCATTGCAAACAATGATTAAGAAAAATTCAGTGTTTATATGGGGATCTGTAGAAAAAGAGGCGTTTGATTCTATCAAACAATCAATAATTAACACCCCTGCTTTAAGCACTCCCAATTTTTCAAGTCATTTCATACTATATACTCTCGCATCCACCTCGTCTTATGTAGCAGTGCTGACTCAGATTAATGATCAAAACTTGGAGGCACCAATTTCATTTTACAGTTAAAATCTTCAAGTTGCTAAACTTAATTATTCAGAAGTTGAAAAGCAAGCCTTTGTTGTGTACAAAGTCGTCAAACACTACAGACCCTTCCTCTTAAAAGCTCACACAAAAGTTATAGTTCCTTTTTCAGCAGTAAGACAATTACTAATTCAAAGGGAATTAGGAGAAAAAAGGGCAAATTGGGTCACAGCATTACAAGAATATGACTTAGAAATCAAGCCAGCAAAGATTGTCAGAGGCCAAGGTTTTTGCAGGTTATTAGCGGGAGCATCCAATATTCAAGAACCAGAAGGTACAGAACATACTGAGGAAATCAATCAGATAAGTATCACAGATCCTGAATCACAATATGCATATCTAATTTTCTATTTAAAAAATGGATACGCACCTTCTAATCTTTCCTATAAAAACAAACGTGCCATTAGATTAAAAGCGAAAAACTTCATAATTGTGGATGATGTACTATTTAAGCGAAATTATGATTCAATTCTATTAAGATGCCTAGAAAAACTTGAAGCGCAAAAAGTTTTGCAGGAGCTACATGACGGACCAACAGGAGGACATTTTGGAGCTGATACAACAGCCCAAAAAATCATTCATGCTGGATATTATTGGCCCATCCTATTCAGAGACACTCATGAATATGTAAGGAAATACCGAAGTTGTCAAATCTCCAGTGGAAGACAACGAAAACCAACTTTCCCTTCGCAACTAGTCAACATTGAACAACCTTTCGAGCAATGGGGATTGGATATCATTGGGGAAATCACTCCACAGTCATCCAAACAACGTAAATATATCCTTACCACCACTGATTACTTTACTAAGTGGGTTGAAGCAATTCCTCTGAAGACAACAAACTCTGAGGCAATTATAGAGTTCATAGATCAATTCATTTTTACCAGGTTTAATGTCCTAAATGCTCTTGTTTTTTATAATGCATCTTATTTCTCTGGAAATTCTATGTTTGAGTTCGCTATCAAAAGAGGGTTTAAATTGAAATATTCTGCGAATTACTATCCCCAAGGTAATGGTTTAGCAGAATCCACCAATAAAAATCTTATCAAAATCATTTAGCAAACTATTGAGCATAATCATAAAAACTGGCATAAATCTTTGATATTTGCACTATGGGCTGATAAAATAACACAGAAGGCTTCCATAGGTACTTCTCCATTTAATCTCGTATATGGGAAGGAAGTTGTCATACCAACCAATTTAGTACTTCCATCTCTAGCTTTAGTGCAGTTTATTGAAGAAAGTCCCTCATCTTCTATTCAACTAAGACATGATAAAATTTTAAAATTAGAAGAAGAAAGGGAAAAAGCTAGAATTATACATGCAAAAAACATCAAATTATCAAGTCATCTTTTGAACTTCATCCAGTTCAAAACAATTACAAGTTGGTGATCTAGTTCTGAAATGGGACAAAGCCCATGAAGATAAAGGAAAACACACTAAGTTCTAGTAAATGTGGCTCGGACCATTTCAAATCAACGAGAAGATAGGCCCTTTTACTTTCATATTGCAAGATCTATCAGGTAAGAGAGATTCTCTTCCTGTTAATGGCCTTATCTTGAAAAAATTCTTCAATTGAGGAGGTAACCCCTTCTCCATTTGTAAATATTCAATTTTAAGCAAAATTTGTGTTCATAGTTTTTAGGATTATTGAAAAATAAAGTTGTAAGATATCTTCTATTGGCCTTTACGATACTGAAAAAGTTTCTCAAAAGAAATAGTTTTGATATTTACTTTTAAAAAGGGAAACCTTCAACAAAAGGAAAATTTCTAGGAAATTAGGTATATTTAGATTCTGAAACCCCATTTTATTTTTGTGAAATCTTCTCAAGATTTAGAAATACTGTAAATCATTTTAATGCTTTCAAATGTCCAAAAACGGTTATCAATATAAAAACAGAAACTGATTCAATCTTAGCATCTTCAACTCTTACCCTGTCACCCATGCTCTCTTAAGGAGAAAATTGTTCATCTCATTCATTAAAGTTTATGATTACTCAGAGTGTAATTCTAAAATATATTTGATATAAAAGATAAGGGGTCTTATTACAAGCCTGCTTACCATGATCATTGGGGAATAGTTCAACTGACATTACCCAATACTGCATACCAAAATAGGGTAATGGCTTATAATTATACGACAAGGGGTCTCATCATGAGCTAGCTTGTTTAGTTAAATTACAACCAGTGAATGGCATTGTCAAATAGCTGGCCACCAAACCAGGACAATGGCTTTTTATCTTGCAAAATAAGAAAAAAGAAAAGTGATACAAAATAAGAAATTCAATTTATGCATTCATTCTTTTAATTATACTCTGAAATGGATGGGATAATGGACGATTAAATGGTTAAAAGGTATCCCTGTCGAGACTATAGATGTTTACTGGCAGCAGAGGCTCTACCTATGACAAAGGAGTCATTATAAAGCTAAGTTGGAAAAGTTCTTTGTTTTATCATTATCAACCAATTAAGGCTATTTTAAAACTTAGAATGTATTTAATTTTAACAAGTCTGAGAAAAAAATAGCAGAAATAGCTATTATTATATTCAGAATTTATATATACCTATTTATATTAGAATTCTCCTCTTAGATAAGATTTCTATATAAAGAAAGTTTAAGTATTTAAACATTTTTCAGAGATAACTATTTCTCCCAGTGAATCGCCAATTGTTGTGCTGTACAACAACCCCCCATTTCATAAAATTTTTCTTTCTAACTATAATATATGAAATGGGTCCCTTTTAAACATAGATGTGTGAATAAATTGGTATCAACTCATCATTACAAAATCCTTCATCAAAAGGTCCAAAGGAAACGTAATATTATAAACCTTTTGAACAAATATGAAATCAGTCTTATGAATAAATATAAAATTCTTTATTATTGCGATAAAGCGATCGCAAGATCGCATATCGCAACAACAAAGAAAACATAATATAAAGACCCATTGACTTAACCCGATCTGAAAAGTGAACAACTATTGGTTATCGGGAAAGGCAAGCAACAAATATAACAAAAGGCCCTCCCCTATTTCTCTGATGCGATATCGCTATCGACAATCGGGGGATACAACGCAGCGCAAGTTTAAGACACCTTTAAATCTCCCTATGCGATAAGGTGTATCGGCATCGGGGATCGGCTATTTTGAAATAATATAAGTATTATGACTCGAGCTCATCCCCGATTACGATCCGATAAATCAAAGGCATGAGTTTCAAAATAGATTTAAAAGGCTTGCATGCATTATTTTGGATTATTATTAAAAGCCTTCCCATTCCCGATAGCGATTTACTTGTGATTATCCGCCAAAAAACTCAAGCCATGCTTGAATGAATCATTCGGCATATAAACGATATGATGAGTATTTAAAACTCCTTTACCGTGATTGACAGGTTAAGCGGCCAATTAATGAAGCAGTGATGTCGAGATCTTCCTTGAGATTGTATCTACGGCAGTGTCATTTTAATCATTCATTATTCGCTAATTCTTTCATATTGGCTCACATGACCTATTCTCTGTATCACGTTCATTTTATTCCTTGTGCAGAGATCCATCGAAACAACAAGTTCAGACCAAATGGGAAAGAAATCCAAGAGATTCGCGGCAGCAACGGCTCCCGCAGTAACAGTTCAATCCACCACTGATCCAGGACCGAGCAAAAAGGGATTGATTTCAGACACTACATATCTTGGCCTTGGAAACACAAGTTGGCAAAGCATATATAATTTAATTGAAGCAGAGGAGCCTGAGACAGTATTAGTACAAGCTACCGCAGATTCAACCAGAAAAGCAGAAGCTTCCCTGAAAGATTTAGCTGACTCATATCTACACCAAATAACAGCTCGTGAAAAAATTCTTCCATACACTGATGTAGTGCGATGGGCAGTAGAAGAGATCCCGGTTTTAAATAGAACATTTTGCACAGTTGACGAAAGGGTCTTCGGCTCATATCAACTTGATGACTTAAGGAAAATGTATCACTTGCTCGAACATCAAAAGAAATACAATAAAGCTTTCTTGAGAAGTTCGCAAGTGAGAATGAGACTGAATCAGCCCTAATTCGGGAGTGGAGACAAAACTCCGCAAGGCACAAACATGAATCTAGATTCATTATGTTCTCCTTACTGTTATGCCGGGGCAATGATGTGTAGAATTTGGGGATTACATGATTCTGCAAAATTCACTATTGAAATGGTTCCTTTAATGGAAGCGGCAGTTAACAGTGAAGTAATGGATTGGGGAAATATATTGTCAAATAAATTAGCCACTGCAATTCTTGAGTTTACAACAAAAACTCGCGTGACTGATAGGTCTATTCCTCTGTTTTATTTTAGTGCTTATATTTTAGATACTCTTTGTTTCAATTCTAAATTTCTTGTACTGGGGTGGAGATGGACTTCACAAGACCCCATGCCAATTCACATTTATCACCAAAAGCTGTGGAAGGCACACTATAAGGACCACTTGTACCAAATCTATAATGGTTTTATGTTGCCTATTACTATGCCATTTTTGATAAGCCTGCCCCAAAGATTTCTTCAGAAGCATAGGTTGACCTAACTGTTGTAGGAAATTGGTTTGGGGAAGATAAGTTCACATACATAAGAGTTTTTGGTAGCCTTTCAAGACCTCATGTCCTTCCTCTGTATATACCTGAAAAGTTGTTAGCCCGGGAATTGGCCTACCAAATTACAACCGCAGGAACATCCAAGACTCTTAGGACTTCAAAAAAGCAGGTTTGGCCTACTTTTCCTTTGAGATGCGGTGTTTATACTTTGCATGACTACAAGCATGCGGAGAAGGAGGCAGAGAAAATACATATGCTTAATCTTGCAACCATTCCTAATAGGTAATTCGATCCAAGGAAAGTTTCCTATATCGTGCTTGAACAAGCCAAACTTACAAGGTTTGATCATGAGAAAGATGATTTTGATGACTTGTTTTCTTCGGCAGAGTCCTTATTCCAGGTACAAACGCTAGCCAAAATGAGATATAACGATGAAAGGCTAGTAGAATTCAATAAGCTCAGAGAACAGAGGTTGCAAAATCTACCTCTGGACTTATTAGCTACTACCCGACAACACAATCAAGTGAGTCTGAACAGCAAATCATTAACAAACCTCCTGCTATAGAAAAATTCTCAAAAGAGGAAAAGAACAAGAACAGGAGAAAGAGCAGGAGAAAGAATAGGAGAAAGAGCAAAAATAGGAGCAGGATAAGGCCAGAGAAAATATCAATGTGGATACTCAGATTGATCCTAAACTACTCCAAGAATGGCAACAATTTGACTCCATTATAAGCAATTTGGAAGGTCCAAAATGTGCCAATACACCCAAAGTAATAGATGGACAAGATACAACGTCAACAACGGTTCCAAATGAAGGAACCAATGGCCTACCCCCTAGTATGGATTTAGAAATGATTCCAAAAGATCCCTCCAATCAAATTATTTTACAGGTGGAGGACATGCCTCCATTAGATGTCTTTTACAGTCCCAAGCATAGGCTATAGTGAAAAGACAGAGGAAAAAGAGAAGACTTGATCAATCTTCCCTGTTTCCAGCACAAATAGAGACAGCTATTATAGTGTGGAAAGAAGAATTTAACCCTTCCGATGACCTAATAAATCTTTCTCAATATGCCGGAGCTTATTCGGCAACCAATATGGACATGGCATCGGAAGTAAGTAATCTATTAGATATAATTTTGGGATTCAACTGCGTTAATTAAGTCATTCACGTATGACCATTTCCATGAGAGGTAGTTGTAACTGACTAATTTGTCATGATTTTTGAATAGTTCACTTAGCACTCATTGCATCGGGTGATGCTCACAGGGGTGAAGAAGTGGGATTGAAACTAGTGAAATGTGGAGAACGAATCACATAGCATCAATCATCACTTCCGGGGCTTGCACCTGGTAACCAAGACTTCCCCCAGGAGGTCACCCATCCCAGATCTCCTCTACTTAAAGAAAAGGACCAAGCGATTGTTTTGTTGCAATCACAGGTGTCCAAAGCACAACAGAAAATTGAATAGTTGGAACAACAACTATCAACACAACATCAATTAAACAATCAATTGAATAAGAAATTGCTTGAAGAGAAACAGAGAATAGACTCAAGCGCAATACAAAAGAAAAAATAATTATCCGAAGCATTGGCAAGGTTAAAGACAATGAATGAAGTAATGATGAAAATGAAAGGTGAGGAAATCCCTCAGCTATCACTTCAAGTAGAGAAGTTCAAGAGTCTTCCGCAAACTGCCGATTTCAGGTCTGAAGTGCTACAGATTAACAAAGCATTGGTTACACAGTTGAGACTATTATGCCATAACATTTCTCTAGTTGAGCCCCTTTGTGATATAACGACATCAATGGTTGACAAATCAGTCAATGCTAGGCAGGATTTGGAACAGACCGATGAGACTCTGACAAACTTTCTTGCTTGGCAAGACACCAATGAGGGGCAGGCAACAAATCTACCCAAAATCCTAGAATCACAGAAGGAGATCCTTTTCTTAGAATGGAAGTCACAGCTGATGAAAGTAGAGAGAGAGGTTTCCAGATGTAGATTATCTACAAGTAATTTAATTGAGCTAATCAATAATACTATTTATCTGTCTAACATGATTTCACAATGCACCCCAGGTAAATTGCTATCAGCCAAGACATTGGAGCAAGCATGCAATCAAGAGTTGGAGAAGAATGGAATATTAATCGCTGGCATCCAAAGTTTAACTTGGGATACCCATTGGTTTTTCTTATTAAAACCATACAGTCAAAGGGCCGCCCTCAAATGTTTAACCGATGCGATCAGTTGTATCATTCCCGAAATCCATGATGCCACATACTCAGCTCAACTCCATTCTCGTCTTAGTCGTCCTCCAAAATTAGAACCAATGCTTGCAATCTGCCAACTCAAATCAAAATGAGAACAACCGAAACAATGAATCATGCTGCCGACTACCAACAAACCTATTGTGGAGGAGATACTAAAGATTTAGTTGTACCAATTAATAGCATTTTATTTTTGTAGTTAGTTAGTTTAATTAGTATTTATAGACCCTTTCATGCATTTAGAAAGGGTCCTCAGTTTTTGTATAAAACTCAAATCTGGAAGTTGCACTATTGTACTTCTGGTATATATTTTTTATAAAGACTGGGCCAATATTCCAAATTCTGATGAAGAAAGCTTTGATGCGATGTGCACTACTTCCTTAATGTGAAAGTATTTCTAAGTTGGAAAAAGGAATTTGAATGCAATTGATATCAGGAGTGATTCACAGCACATATGGTACTATTATCTATGATCTTGTTTCATTCTTTCATGTGAATCGTCATTTGATTACTCTTGCTATCATTGGATATATGTATGTGTTTTCAACAGTAATCCTTATATTTTTCACTATTGAATGTTTAAGGAATGTTATTCTTTTAGTCATATATGTACCAGTGATATATAAATGATAAGTGTAATAATGTTTTAATGATTACTCTGTTCAACTACTTGAACAAAGTAATTATGATATGAATGAATGTCTTTGTTTACCAATAGAGTCATCTATATGCCTGTTTGTGGATAAAGATTATCAAACGTTACACTAAAAACAGAAATTTCCCAGGATAGGATAGTTATTCATATTTTTACTTTTTAGATTAAATCATTCATCCATTACCATTATATTAGAAAACCACTCATTTATCCATCCCCTTTTTATTCATCATTGGGAAACTGGTCCCATTATTTCCAGTCGGAGCCACCACACCAAACAGAAAATGAGTTGCATTAAGGTTCGGATCGGGTGGTTTTCCCCAATGTTGTTGCAGTGATTTTCGAGGCATCAACACAACCACAAAGGAGAATGAATCCAAATTTAAGGGCAATTGTTAAAGAGGAATTACAAAAATTGTTGAATGTGAATTTCATTTATCCAATATCAGGCAGCCAATGGGTTTCACTATTGGTAATTGTTCTGAAGAAAAATGGAAATGAAGAGTATGCATTAATTATTGGGAATTGAATAAAGCTACTTTAAAAGATCATTTTCCACTTCATTTTATAGATCAAGTTCTTGACACATTGGCAGGGAAAAAGTACCTTTCATTCTTGGATGGTTTTAGTGGATATAACCAGATCCAAGTAGGTCTAGAAGATCAAGATAAAACAACGTCTACATCTCCATGGGGAACCTATGCATATCGATTACTTCCTTTTGGGTTATGTAATGCACCTGCAACGTTCCAAAGGGAAGTTCTAGGTATTTTCTTTGATCTAATTCATGATGGTGTGGAAGTTGACATGGATGATTTTACTGTTTATGGAAATTATTTTGAAGAAGCTCTTGAAAATTTGGCAAAAGTTCTCATTAGGTGTAAAGAATCAAATCTCTCATTAAGCCATGAAAAATGTTTCATGAAGTTTACTTAGGGAATTTTTTTAGGTCACCATATTTCAGGATATGGAATTAAAGTAGATGCATATAAGGTAGAAGTCATTTCCAAGTTACGAATCCCTACATGTCAAAGGGATGTTAGAAGTTTTCTTGGTTTTAATGGATATTATAGAAGATTTATAGAAAAATTTACAAATATTGCCTCTCCACTTTTCAAATTTCTTACAAAAGATTGTGAATTCATTTGGAATTATGAATGCCAAAAAGATTTTGAAACATTGAAAGAAAAAAATTTTAAAGCACCCATTTTAAGAGGACCAAATTGGAAACTACATTTTCATATTTCAACTAATTCCTCAGATATAGCTTTAGGATTTGTATTAGGACAAAAATATTTAACTCCTTATGCCATTTATTACACAAGTAAAAATTTGACCCCTACGGAGTTAAATTATACTGTAATAGAAAAGGATTTTTTTAGCTTTTGTACATGCCATGAACAAATTCAGACATTATATCATTAGTTATGAAACCTTCATTCACACAGATCATTCTGTAATTAGATATTTAATGAATAAATCAATTACTAATGACATAATTATAAGATGGTTATTGTTCTTACAAGAATTCAATATTACTATTTTGGATAGAATAGGAAAACAAAACACAGTTGCTAATTTTATATCTATAATCCAAAATGATAATAATGATGTTCCTGTAGAAGGCAATTTTCTTGATGAATATATTTTTGCAGTATCTATTAAATCTCCTCAGTTTGCAGATATTGTTAATTACTTAGCTATAGGGAAACTACCAGCATACCTGTCTCCTCAAGAGAAAAGGAAGCTTATTCCAACTAGTGCATCTTATTCATGGATAAATGAAAAATTGTAGAAGACAGGACCTGAATTAATCATTCGAAGGTGTGTTAGAGAAGATGAAGTACCAGAAATATTAAAGGCTTGTCATGATGAACCATGTGGAGGACACTTCACTGATAAAATAACTCCTTATAAAGTCCTTCTCTTAGGATATTATTGGCCTTCTCTTTTTAAGGATGCCAAGGAATATGTTAAGAGGTGTGAAAATTGTCAAAGAATGGGGAATCCTGTTCCTTTAGATGAAATGCCTCTATGACCTCAAGTACTTATTGAACCTTTTGAGAAATGGGCTTCATACTTTGTTGGTCCAATCAATACATCATTAAGACCAAAAAGGTATATTCTTGTTTGTATAGATTATGTCACAAAATGGGTGGAAGCTAAAGCACTTCCTTTTGCTACATAAAATGTTGTAGAATCATTTCTTTTTGGAGATATTTTCACTTATTTTCTTGTCCCATGGGAAATTGTGATAGATCAAAGCACTCAATTTACATCCAAGTTGGTACATAAGATAATGGAGGAGTACAAAATCAAGCCTAGGAAGTCAAATCCATATCATCCACAAGCTAATGGACAAGTTGAATCTACCAATAAAGTAATTGAAGGAATTCTTACCAAGACTATGCATCTGCATAGAAGGGATTGCGCAGAAAATCTTCTAGAAGCTTTATGGGCATATCGTACCACATGGAGAAATACAACAAGATACACTCCTTATGAACTTGTTTATGGAAAGCAAGTCATGTTTCCTATTGAGTTCCAGATAAATAATTTTAAAACAAAAATCAAATTGGGTCTTTATCTATCAAAAGCCTAAAGACAGAATGGAGTGTTATGAAACCAGCTCAAGAAAAAGATAGAAAAGATAGATCAACGCCTTAAAATTCAGCCTCTTCGAGGGGGCAACCTCCTTTACATTACATAAATGAACAATTCTTGGATGA
>APFE031647977.1:199736-211438 GCA_000404065.3 Pinus taeda
TTTAGGCCTACCTTGGGTCCAATGCAAGTTTGTGGAAGCCTCGCTCCCTCGCTCCAAATGAGCTTCCTTGAAGTATAATTCTACAAACACAAACTAGCAAACAATTACATAGCACCTGAAAAGCCAATATCATAAAGCATATTCATTATAATAATCAAGGAGATTATGAAACAAACCATAAGACAATTTGTTGAGAAAAATGAATCTGATTGTATTAATTCAAATGAAGAAGAACTTTACAACCTGTGCCTTGATGCTATACAAGCTTCTCCCAGGGTCCGACAAGAAATCTCCTCTACTTTAACAAGCTTCACTCACTTCCCAATGAAACCAAAAGGTATGTGATCTCTCCTCTCAAGTTTAACTTGGAAGTCCCAATTCCATCAGCATTTACCCTCAAAATGTTTAGCTTCTAACCTCCCTAGCAACTAACCCAATGCCTTAATTTATAATGCAATGGAGGGAAGTTACTAGGTCCTCCTTCAAAGGGATAAAGCCCTCCTTCAAAGGGATATCTCCTCATATCAAGGGATTAGCTCCTTCTCTTTTGGGATGCATGAACCACTTTGGAGCGAACAATCCACATCAAAATTCTTCTAGAAACATCTAGAATTAACCCAAAAGTGAGTTTTTTAGGATAAACTTGCGCCTTTTTTACTGTTACAGGGGTACGCACCCACCCCTTTACAGACAAAGTTTGCAGGTATGTAGGTATTATGAACAAGGGATGCGGGTCCGCAAGTAAAAGTAGGAGAAAGTGTGAAACCAGAGTAATATTGATTTTCAATGTCTTTCTCTCTTTTGCAAAGCTTAACATGAAGAGCTGAGGTCTGAGACTTGCTTAGGAGGCTAGTATAGGTGATGATAGACCCATACTGACTGCAAATAATCATGGTGACGATATTTTTGTGTAGCACTTGGCACATTGCCTCTTTAAGATGTTTGAAGGCCTTTGTTGCTTCTGGAGTCCATGAAAATGCATCTTTCTTCATAATTTTGTTAGAGGTGCTGCTATTCTCCCATAATTCTTAACAAACTTGTGATAATACCCTGTCAACCCGAGAAATCGTCGCAGATGCTTTATGGATGTGGGGATTTTCCATTTCTTAATGGATTTAATTTTGCTAGAGTCTACCTTAACTCTTTCATGAGATACAATATGACCCAGATATTCCACCTCTTGTACTCCAAAGAAACATTTGGATCTTTTTGCATATAATTGTTTCTCCTCCAGTAGTTGTAGCACCTTGTCAACATGTTCAACGTGATCCTTCCAAGACTGCTGTAGATTAGTATATCATCAAAAAATACTAACACAAATTTTCTGAGGAATGGTTTGAAAATTGAATTCATCAAACTGTTGAGCCTTGAACTTGCATCTTTCCTACACATTTTTCTAGATTCTTTCCATTCACCTGGACCTCCTAAGCTATCAACATCATTGCATATTATTCATAAAAGAGAATTTAAAGTGGTTTTTTGACTATGTCCTTGTGTTTTCTGTTTGAACTAGATTTTTGCTTATGAGCTGCGGAATCTTGTCACTTTCCGCAACTGGTTCAACTTTTCGCAGCCGTTTTTGTTAAACTACATGTTGCAGGTGTCATGAGGCAAAGAAAGCCACATGGGCAAGTTGGAAATGACCTGGACATGGATCAGGTCCCATTGGTCTAGTTGGATTCATCAAAGAAGGTCGTGGTCAATGGTGGTCAATCCGTGGTCAAACAGGAGAGTCCTACGAGAACAAGACTCTGTTTTCAAACATGTGAAGACTTTCGTGGCCGTTTCTAGATCTCTGGAGGCATGCTGACACATGTAGGCTGACCACGATGTGGATCCAACAACCGCTTTCAATAGATTGCATAATCTCGGCGACCATGATGCTAAATCCATGGACATTGTTTTTCACGTGTCCTCTGTTCACGCAGTTTTACAGGAAAACAATTATGAAACCTTTGTTATAAATAATGTGTTCCTATACACATAATAGTTAGTCTTTTGAATATGATTTTGTTGTTAAGAACTCACTATGCCGTGACACTAGTTTAATTGATGTAACTGTGTTTTGAGATATATTAGAAGACTATGTTCTACATGCTTGCGTGAACGTAATTTTGGATTGATAGCCTGTTGGCCGAGGTTTTGCAGAGGGCCCCTACACACTAAGGTTTCGTTTCCATTGTTGCTGTATAGTCTTTATGTATCATTTCTTTATTTTCATTGCACATGTGTTATAACTATTCACTTGTGTATACTTTTCTAACATTTCACTTATGTCCATAACTTTACAATCTTTGTATAACACTGATCAGTGTGTGCATGTTTCAGGATAGAGTAGGAAGCTCGGGCATTTGTATAAAATTTTCACAATAACTAGTGATATGGAATTGATCCTCTGCTAACATTGCTTTTCTTAGTTTCTTTTAAGTTCTGTTTTGTTGATTTCAGTCTTGTTCATTTGTTTTGGTAAGTTAGATTAGAAATCAACTTGCTCATTTCATTGACGGTTACCTCCGAAAGCCATAGCTATACTAGTTGGCGAGGGATCGAAATATGAATGTTGTGATTTGATATTAGTTTACTTTTCTGCAATTAGATATTGGATTGCTCATTTCATTGATGATTACCTCCGAAAGCCATAGCTAGACTAACTGGCGAGGGATCAAAATATGAATGTTGTGATTTGATTTTAGTTTACTTTTCTGCAATTAGATATTGGATTGCTCATTTCATTGACAGTTACCTTCAAAATCCATAGCTAGACTAACTAGCGAGGGATTGAAATATGAATGTTGTGATTTGATTTTAGTTTAGTTTTCTGCAATTAGATATTGGATTTCTCATTTCATTGACGGTTACCTCCGAAAGCCATAGCTAGACTAACTGGCGAGGGATTGAAATATGAATGTTGTGATTTGATTTTAGTTTACTTTTCTACAATTTGATATTGGATTGCTCATGTCATTGACGATTATCTCCGAAAGCCATAGCTTGACTAACTGGCGAGAAATCAGACTATCAATGATGTAATTTGATTTTAGTTTTATTTTCTTTGCAATATTTGATTTCCAGTAGCTTAAATAAATTTTCTGTATTTAGACAGCGACAGAGATGATAGTTTCATAATCAGTAGTTCATTAATTACTTGTTTTAATTAGCAGCATCTTTTCATTCTTGATTCAAGTGTTATTTTTCACTAGTATGTTCTAAGACCTTCTAAAGTGTTAAGTTTTGGGAACCCTTATAAAGGACATAATTACCATAAAAACCTATAACCATACTTGCCTTCTAGAAACTTAGGAATAGGAATTCCATAAACAAAGATAAAAACCCCCAAAACAACATAAAAATAAAAAACAACAAAAGTAAGAAATAGGTTATCTTGCACATATAGTGCGCCACACTTCATCAACTTACGAATCCCAGATTGATAATTAATGTAGCAATTTAGGACACACTAAATTGACCAAACATTTTGGCGCCGTTGCCGGGGAAGTGTAACTAGGTAGCCAATTTCTTAAAAAATATATATATAAAGAAGGGAAAAATTGATAACTTCTTGATGTATGTTGTCCTCTTGCACCTAGTGTGATCCGGAGGATCAGAAAAGAGAGTTATTGGTTCAATAATTTCTTAAGTATGCTCTCTTCTTGCACCTAGTGTGATCTGGAAGATCAGAAAGAAAATTAATAGCCCAACTTGAGGAGAAAAATAAAAACAAAAAATGACATGCATAGAGCAAGAGATTCTAGGGGAAGGTTTATAGCTAGAGCCGAGAGTTCGATTTTCACAACTCCAGCTTTTTCAAGGCATAGACAAGATTCACCACCATCTACTCCTAGCCTTAAGATTCCTGGAATTCAAGGAGCAGCAGCTGAATTAGAGGATTCTCCTACACTATCTACCAAATATCATCTAGGAAAAGACCCTTTCTTCACTTCTACAAGGAGAGCATATTGTAATCAAAGAAGTAGAATCACCTAAAGAAGAAAAGGAAGAAAATCTCTCTCATCCACCCTTGATATAAGAACCAGAAGACTCTAAGGAAACTATCATGACAGAGGAAGTAGTAAATGGATTTGGGGGTAGAGGTAGAGGAGGAGGAAATAATGGAGGAAACAATGGTGGAGGTGGAGGTAATAATGGAAGAAATAGGGAAGGTGATAACTTGTTTGGATTCCCTATAGTTGATGAGGAAACTCACAAAACGATGAAAAACATTTCACCATCTGTCCTCCCCAACTTTTATGGATTGCGAAGTGAGGATCCTGAAACATTTCTGTTTTAGTTTGAAGTCATGTGCCGAACCTATGACTATATGGAAGACTCTCAAAAACTCAAATTGTTTCCTTCAACATTAAAGGGAGCTGCTTTGAAATGGTTCATGGGATTAGTCACCCAATCTATTAGGACTTGGAATGATATGAAAAAAACATTTTTGGATAGATACTTGGATTATTGTATGCCCACCAATCACAAGGATGAGGTATTTAAAATGATGCAAAAAGAAGATGAAAACTTGGAGGATTTACTTGAAAGATTTCAATACAACTTAAACAGAGCAAAAATGAGTAACTTAGATGAGGAAACTTTGAAAGCCCTTTTATTAAAAGCCATTATAGATGAATGGATAGATATTTTAAACATGGTGGGGAAGGGAGACATTTCTCAACTTCCACTTCGTGACATAGCAGAACTATGTGTCCATCTCTCGAGAGGAAAATCTAAAACAGGAAAAGGGCCTAGAGATCCTTCTCTTATAAGAGCAAACAAATCTTCAACTGGATCAGTAAATAGGGCAGAGATTAGCAATATGCTTGATGAATTCAAAATTGATATCCTAGGGAGCCTTAGTGAACAACTAGACACCCTTAAAATTCAAAACAAGCAGAAAGCAAAAACTGATGGTCTAGCCATCTTTTGTCCTAAATGTAGGAAGAAACATGCTTTAAGGGAATGCCCCTTGGATGCAAAATTTGTAGAAACATGTATGATTTGCTCAAAGAATCATGAGACCAAGGATTGTCCTTCAATTCCTGGGCTCAAAGATGTCTTTCAAGAAGATCCAGATTCAGCAGAATCTCTCTATTTTGTTTCAAGAAGACCTTGGTAGGGGAAACAAAATCAAGGGTTTAACAACCTTATGAATTTTCAACCCCCGCCAAATTGGAATTCTTGGCAAAAACCTTGGCCCCAACCTCAAAATCCATATCAATCATGGGCACAAGGGATGCAAAATCCTTATGGGAGATTTGCTCAATTTTTATCAATTCCCTCCATCTTTTCAAAATCAACAAACTCCACAACTTCCAAATCAAAATCCACAAATTTCACTGCCATTTCCACAACAACAACCTTCTCAACAAAATCCAAATCCTCAACTCATGCTTCCATTTCAACAAAAGACAAATAAACTACCCGCTCAACCATTGCCAAATCCTAACAATAAAAATCCTCAGAATACTTACATGATAGAAGGACAACAATTTCCTACCTATATGATTGTTCCTCTCAATGATGTACAACTCAGGTCTGGTAGAGTTTTAGAAAAACATTCTATAGATGTCCAAGAGCAAGATACCTCTAAGGAAGACTCTCTTAAAGTCAATAAGGGTTATGAGGAAGCATCTCTTCAAAACTAAAACACTCAAAAAGAGAAAGAAAAGTCAACCCCCACAACTCCTATAGTTGAGCAACCTGCATCTTCATCCACACCTCCTTTCCCTGAAAGATTACAAATTGACAAAGGGGTGGAAAAACAAATCTTGTTACCTAGCTATGATTTTCTAGATGAATTAAAGAATGTCTATATCAAGGTCCCCTTGCTACAAGCCATTAGAGAGATTCCTATTCATTGGTCTTCCCTCTTCAAAGATGCAAAACAATATGTCAAAAGTTGTGACAGCTGCCAAGGATCAGGGAAATCTACCCTTTCAAATGAAATTCCATTAACCACCACAGGTTCTCATCGAACCCTTTGAAAAATGGGCTATAGATTTCATTGGACCTATTAATACACCATCCAAACAAAAGAATTATATATTGGTATGTACTGATTATGTCACTAAATGGGTAGAAGCCAACGCATTATTTTCTGCTACTAAAAATTTAGTTATTAGTTTTCTTTATGAGGATATTTTTACTCGCTTTGGTGTTCCAAGTGAAATTGTGACAGATGAGGGAAGTCAATTCACATCCAACCTAGTGGAGACGCTGATGGAAGAATACAAAATCAAGCACAGAAAATCTACTCCTTACCATCCGCAAGCAAATGGTCAAGTGGAGTCTACAAACAAAGTTCTCGAAAGCATCATCCCCAAAATTGTTCATCTACATAGAAGAGAGTGGGTAGAAAGGCTTCCTGAAGCCTTGTGGGCCTACACAACTACATGGAGAAATACAACAGGACATTCTCCCTATGAACTTGTTTATGGGAAAGAAGTCTTGCTCCCCATTGAGTTCCAAGTCAAAACTTTCAAGATGGCAGTTCAGTTGGGAATGGATCTATCAGAAGCCCAGAAGCACAGAATGGAGCAGTTGAATGAACTAGATGAGATCAAACAAGAAGCAATCCTAAGAACTAATCTAGTTCAATATCAAAGAGCTAAGTGGCATGACAAATACATCAAAGAGAAAAAGTTTCAAGAAGGAGACTGGGCATTGCTATTTGATTCCAAGTTTAAAGGCTTCAAAAGGAAATTTCAGACTCATTGGCTTGGGCCCTATGAGATTGACAAAGTCTTTAGCAATGGAGCGATAAGAATAAAAATCATTGATGAATTTCAAACTCCTCTTATTGTGAATGGTCACCGATTAAAGATCTATCATAAGCCACTCTCAAAAGAGGAATTTGTCAAAATATTTCAAGATAATTCTGCAATATGGTTGGTGAAGAAGAATCCTTCTTCTCCACAAGCCTAACCTTTATTCCTTTCTGTTCTAAAAAAAAAAAAATGTGTAAGCCTGAAAACCAACCACTGATTGACAGTCTTATATAGAAAACACAGGGCGAAAATCAGGAACTCCTGACGCCCTATATTTTCCAAAAAAAAAAAAAATCTCTCTCTCCTTTCATTTTCATTCTGCTCCACTTCATTTCATTTCATTTTGCCAATAAAAGTTTTTATGACCATTTTCATTCACTCAGTCATCAATTCATCCATCTCATTCAGCCATATGATCGTTGAGTCAGTTTCTGCAGCTGAATCCAGTTTCCGCAGCTAGTTGTGTTTTCGCAGCTAGCACCCTATCATTCAACATTGGCAGTTAGATAATAGGCAAAAATAATAAAAATCAAATGCAGGTATAACCGAGGACATATTATGAAGACATGGGGCACCTAAAGGCATCAACAAGGGGCAGCTGATCAAAGGTTAATGGACAACAAGTGGCAAAATTTCCAAGGTATGAGTAGAAATTTATTTCAAATGGCATTCAAAGCACATTTTTGCATAGTTATTAAACCATAAGCTCCACTATATGCAATGATTGGCGTGATAGCCTCCATAACCATTCCACGACATTCCTCCACAAACCATGCATTTATTTTTCCAACGGCCTCATGATTAACCCTTGGATTTAACTCCTGTTTGGTTGCACTTTCACACTCCACCTATATTCATGGCACGTGGCTGATTTGATTACGGCTCTTCTCCACTGCATAAATTATGCAGCCATTTCATAAACGTGTTTACATCTACTCTGTAGCCGTCTAGTTTAAAAATTCTTCCAGGTTTACTTCACTCCCCTAATATTTTATTCAACCCACGGCTACATTCCCACCTTGTTCACATAAGTCTCCGCTCCATTCCATGAATTCAATTCGGCTGCCCGTCCTCTGTTTTTCGCTTACAGTCACTAGTTTTCTCCGTAAAACTTGTTCACTCCCGCTAATCCAGCTGTCTCACCTCCGCTAAACCCTTCTCACGCAGATGAATTGTAAGAATAAAAGGAAAGAAGGGGTCTGTTGTTGAGGGCAGAACCGGAAGGGCCCAAGTTTATGGAGGGGTACCTACAAGTAAGGAACATATTGAAAAAGGCACGATTGCTACGGTTTATTCAAAAGTTCAGAGGCTATAATAAGGAGATTACAAAATCTTTTGCGAGGTCTTTTAACGGCCTGGAGGTGGAAATTTGGGACCTCAAGTTTACAATTATCGAGGCATCCATAGTAGCTGCTACAGAACTCCCTCAGGAGGGAGAATGCTGGTTCAAGAACAAGAGCTTTGACGAGAAGGCTTGGAGGGTTATCCTACACAATCCAAGTATGGATGTAACTATATTAAAACGAGGAATTCCTGTTCATGCTTTAGAAGAGAAGTGGGCCAGTTTATTGTTGATTATTCAAAAGTTCATTACGTTTGAAGGCCATTTTGGAGCAACGTATATTTATCATACCTGACCGTTGATGAAATTTTTAGAAAATCAAACCCTAAATCTGCTTTACATTTTAATACCTGAGCTTGAAAAAGATGTGCACAACCGTCCAAAAGAATATAGAGGACATAGAACCCCACTTATATCATCATGGGCTTGTGAAAATTTTAATTGAAGACCAATTGAAAAAAAATAGGGATACCTGGGAACGATTTTTAGTGAGAAACTATTTTCAAGATCCACTTGAAATCCCTGAGAGCAGTACAACAAGGAAGAGTAGGAAAAAAGAAACTAATGTGAGAATTCAAGACACTCCTAAAGAAATTAATCAAGAAGATAAGCTGCCTGAAAAAAAGGAGGAAAGAACCAAGGATAAAAAGCAAAGAAAATTGAAAGGGAAAATAAACATAGAGGATGTCTACCAATCCCCAAATCGTTCCCAAAAAGAAGACCACCAAACACTATTTGAAAGACTAGCTTATCTTCGGGAACAGTCAGTTGCAGCCAAGAAGAACCGAAAAGAAAAACATAGTATGGAGGAAGAAGGAACTAGTTCACAACATTTAAGGAGAAGCTCTAGGCTTAGAGGAAAGTGGAGGAAAGCACAAACAAAAGGACCCCATTTTATTGACTTAGGAGGAGGAACACCGGAACAACCTCCTGCTAGTCGTAGCCCACCTCATTCTCAGCCAAATATTGAAACAAGTCCTCCAGATGTCGACATAAGTCCTTCTCGGCTAGACTTTGAAATCAGTCCTCCTCAACAGGACTTTGGGGTCAGCCAAGGAAAACTTCACCAGAGATAGACCTGAATCAGCAAGGGATGTATGATTATATAGAATCCTTGGAAAGGACATCCATAGGTCCAAGCACTTCATCCATCCAGCCTCATACAACACAGGACACTCAAATCCAATCATTGAAACAGGAAATTTTTGAACTAGAGGTCCTAAATAGACACATTAAACATGAAAATGAAGCATTAAAGGAACAAAGTAGACTGGATAAGATCATTCATGAAAATACCATACTACATCTTGGGCTATGGTAGAAAAAGAACAGGAAATTAAAGAAGAAGTGCAGGAATATAAGTAGCGCACTGATCAATCTCAAATTTAGATGCTTGATGAGGAAGCCTAGGATGTTAGCAACACCAAGAAAGAGAAGAAGAGGGCTGGATGTACTGGCAGAAGTCTCAGAGCATATGATTTGAAGGGGGGATAGTCAAAATTTTGGTTGCATGGGGACATGCAACACCTTCACAGTGGAGGTATGTTGAGCCCTGAACTTGCATCTTTCCTACACATTTTGCTAGATTCTTTCCATTCACCTAGACCTCCTAAGCTATCAACACCATTGCATATTAGTCATAAAAGAGCATTTAAAGTGGTTTTTTGACTATGTCCTTGTGTTTGCTGTTTGAACTAGATTTTTGCTTATGAGCTGCGGAATCTTGTCACTTTCCACAGCTGGTTCAACTTTCTGCAACGGTTTTTGTTAAACTACAGGTTGCAGGTGTCACGAGGCAAACCAATCCACATGGGCAAGTTGGAAATGACCTGGACATGGATCAGGTCCCATTGGTCCAGCTGGATTCATCAAAGAAGGCCGTGGTCAATGGTGGTCAAGTGGTGGTCAAACAAGAGAGTCCTATGGCAACAGGACTCCGTTTTCAAACACGTGAAGACTTTCGTGGCCATTTCTAGATCTTTGGAAGCATGCTAACACCTGTAGGCTGACCATGATGTGGATCCAACAACTGCTTTCAATAGATTGCATAATCTCGGTGACCATGATGCTAAATCCATGGATGTTGTTTTTCACGTGTCCTCTGTTCACATAGTTTTACAGGAAAATAGTTATGAAACCTTTGTTATAAATAATGCGTTCCTATAGCATAATAGTTAGTCTTTTGAATATGATTTTGCTATTAAGAACTCACTGTGTCGTGACACTAGTTTCATTGTTGTAACTGTGTTTTGAGATATATAAGAAGACTCTGTTCTACATGCTTGCGTGAACATAATTTTGGATTGATAGCCTGTTGGGCGAGGTTGTGCAGAGAGCCCATGCACACTGAGGTTTTGTTTCCATTGTTGTTGTATAGTCTTTATGTATCATTTCTTTATTTTCACTGCACATGTGTTATAGCTATTCATTTGTGTATATATTTCTAACATTTCACTTATGTCCATAACTTTACAAGCTTTGTATAGCACTGATCAGTGTGTGCATGTTTCAGGATAAAGTAGGCAGCCAGGGCATTTGTATAAAATTTTCACAATAACTAGTGATATGGAATTGATCCTCTGCTGAATTTTATTTTCTTAGTTTCTTTTAAGTTTTGTTTGTTGATTTCAGTCTTGTTCATTTGTTTTGGTAAGTTAGTTTAGAAATCAACTTTCTCATTTCATTGACGGTTACCTCCGAAAGCCATAGCTAGACTAACTAGCGAGGGATCGAAATATGAATGTTGTGATTTGATTTTAGTTTACTTTTCTGCAATTAGATATTAGATTGTTCATCATTGATGATTATCTCCAAAAGCCATAGCTAGACTAACTGGCGAGAAATCAGACTATGAATGATGTAATTTGATTTTAGTTTTACTTTCTTTGCAGTCTTTGATTTCCTTGAGTGCAATAGCTTAACTTTTATTTCCGTATTTAGACAAGCAGCAGAGACAATGATTTCATGATCAATGTTTTATTTTTTGTTTGATTGAAGTAGCTGCATACTTACACTTTTGTTTAAGTACTAATTCCATCAATAACATGCTTTGAGATCTTTTGAAGTGCTAAGTTTTGGAAGTTACCATTAGGAACATAAACCTTGTCTTGAAATCTATATCCATACTTGACCTTTAAAAGTATTCTTAAGACCTTAGAATAGGATTTCCATTTGCATTAGACACTTTAGGAGATAAAAAAAAACAAAACCCCAAAACAAAATAAAATCTATAAAACAACGAAGTAAGAAAAATGTTAACTAAGCACACATGGTGCATCACACTTCATCAGTTTACGATACTCGGATTGATAATTTATGTAGAGCAATTTAAGACGTTAAATTGACTAGACATTTTTGGCGCCGTTGCCGGGGAAGTGTAATTATGAGACCTTATTTCTTATATCTAAAAAAAATTTAATAATTTTTGAGTATGCTCTCCTCTTGCACTTTGGTGTGATCTGGAGGATCAGGAAAATGATTGTTATGTAAAAATAAAATAAAATTAATAATTCTTAAATATGCTCTCCTCCTGCACTTTGTGTGATTTAGAGGATCAGAAAAAGAATTTTTATGTTAAAAAAAAAGAAAAAAAGAAA
>APFE031647977.1:223063-239635 GCA_000404065.3 Pinus taeda
TATTGATGTGTATTCTGTGTGTGAGCGAAAAACAGAGAGGTGAGACTGTGAGAGAAAACAAAGGATATTACAGCGGCTTTGCTGTAGGTTGTGTCTCTTCATTTTGCTGGATAATAGAAAGGAAGGACTGGCTGTTCGAGGTGGACGTAGCCCAAACTGGGTGAACCACGTATATCTGTGTCTCTCTTGTTTTGTGCGTTTTCTGTGTTTATATTTCTGCAATATTTTATGTGTTCCATTGCTCCGTAATATATAATTTTCTAACAATTTTCAGTTAAGCAAGTGTGATTTTACTTATAAGCAAGTGTGATTTTCATTTAAGCAAATGCGATTTTATTTATAAGCAAGAGTGATTTCATTTTAAAGCAAGTGTGTGAGTGATCTAATTTCAAGCAAAGTGTGAGTGTGATTTTATGTTAAGTGTGAAGTTTATTTCAAGAAGAGTGTGATCATTATTTTAAGTAAGAGAAATAGAATTGGTTCCATTTTTATGAGTGATTTATTTACTTACACAGTTGTAGAGAAACATGTGCATTTCAATATCTCAAATTAACTTGGGAATTGCATGAGTGACAAAGACTCCTAGCACATAGAGTCGAATGGATTGGAAATTCTGAGCAAGTTTTCAAGGATACAACCAAGAAATGGTATGCTTAGAATTTCTTCTCCACTCTGAGCATCCACTGGGTCGGTCGATCAACAAGTTCAAAACTGACTAGGGTTTGGAGGAAGTTGTATATGTTTTCACAGCCTTGTCATAAAAGCAAGGCATGTATGCAAAAATAAAGACCATGCCTTCACTAAAATCTAGCACGTTACATGACGCATAATCGCAAGGAGGTTCCCAACTCAGGGATGCAAAAATCATAGAGGAATTATTTCCTTATAGGATCCCACACGAGGCAGACCCATATAAGGTGTGGAAGAAAATATGGGGTCACCATGAAAGAAGAAATGAGGTTGCCCAAGACATCGAAATGGAATAGAACAGAGAACTACGAAGCCGGTCTCATGTGAGACAATTAGCCCACAATGAGGATGTTAAGGAGGGTTGCCATGAAAGTAGAACTGAAGCTGCCTACATCAATTGAGAACTGAGGAGCCGTTTCTCATCCCTCGAAGTGCCAAAATGGTGAAGTTACTGATTATCCACCTAAAGAATAAGAAGAGGAAAAGTGAAGGTCGTTGAACACAAATATAGGAGTATGAAGAATATATCCATGGCGGTGTCACAAAATTTTCATGGGCGTGCAGGTGGAAGCTATAAGGCAGAGGGAATTGTCGAAACAAGTATAAGTGTTGCCAAAATAACATATAACATAGCATTTAATATTGTAGATTAATGTTCGCATTATTCTACACCGTGAACATATACGACCAAATGCACATAATATAATATATGGTTCACCTCATGAAGAGGCCAAATAAGATGGCGAATTCATCTGCAACTAAATTTTTTTCTTATACATAATGGGAGGACTAACAAGTAGGTATACTAATGTTAACATTGCCATATCAATTAGAATAGTCCCAGTTGTGTCTGTGGTAGGGACTAATAATACATGTTTGTATATGTTAAATATCTAACTCTTTAATGAAACTTTATCGGCCAAAGGTGAATTAAATATATGTAATATCTTGAGGCTCATTTTGTACTAACAATAACTGCCTTCATTGATTATTTATTATCTTATTAGGTGTCCTTTTTTATTCATTCTTGATTATGTGGATAAGACCTTATGCTTATTTAGAGTAAATATAGTAAATTACCACAAAAACCACCTTAAGATTGTAAAGTAGCTTACAAATGCAAGAGTCATGGTTTTGTAAACCACTTCCAAACTCCATAATTCATATACCCTTAGCATGCGTTATGGTGGTTTCATTATATTATGACCACATATCTTCTTCAAAAATAATTATAAGTTTCACTTATGCAATAACTTAGAACAATTAATCATTCACCCATCTTCACCAACCACCCCACCTGTAACACACTCCTCCCACATTTACCCAAGTAACCGTCCAACCACGATAAAAATGAGATGAGAGGCTACTATGGTTGGATTTGACCTCCTAGGTGACCTTATGGAAATGGAATCGACGGAAACACAACAAGAAAACCTTCCACATCAGCTACACAACCCCTTAGAACCATGTTAACACTTAAGGAAAATTTCCCTTGGGTTCCACTGAAACTTTTGACCACTTGCCCTCTGGACGCTCTCATTCTATGGGCATGCCAATGTTCAAGGATCTCTGGACTTTCTCATAGGCTTGCATACCAGTGTCCAGGGACCAATTTGTCCAGTTATGTGCCAATTTCCCTAGGATTTGGGCCACATTTTTTGGTCCAAAGCTCAGGTCACTTCCCATAATGGAATGATATATTAAGAGCAGTAAAATAACAAGGAAATAATGAAGTAGAATAAATTAGTTAAACAAGCCCTTAACCAGACCCCTACTAGCCATGACAGACATTTCGTCAAACATATTGCAAACATGTAATCTACAAGTGTAAACAACATAATTAAGCATAGGGATCTCATACTTATCTAAGAATCACTAAGAACCATTGTTCCCTTGTGTTTATTGTTTCATTATCTCCTATTAGGTCATAGATACATTTTCCATTCATTTACAACTAAAAACATACTGAGAGTCATACATAGTTTTTGTATAAAACATACATATAACCAACGTAGTAACAAAAAAAATACCATATATATATCAACCATAAAATCCACTTATGAACTAGTTCATTTACACTTGAAAACTAAGGGAATGAATTTCTCATTAATGAATGAAAAAACCAACCAGAGATGGGACTACCACATTCCACCTGACCATAGATTGGATGAGCCAAGTCTCTCTTCAGCCAATCACCCTCGTGCCATATTCCAATCATGAATGTGGGACTCATGACCAATTTAAAAGAACCAAACAAGCATGGATGCTACCAGAGTTCTTTGCCTACAACGTTAGGAGTTTGAGTGCCTCCTAGTCTCCTAAGATTTACTGTAATCCACAGTCTGATCTAGGGATCACCAGGCCCTACACTGAGACCCACTCTCCAGGATTTATCGTACATCCCATGTCGGGACTACTACACCCAACGAAGAGCAATTCATCTATTGACTTTACCATATATCTCGCCATTCATCGGCAAGGATTCCTAGGCCCATCGAGACACACAATCCTGGCTTTACCACAACCCACTACCTGGATCAAGAGTTACTGGGCTAGTGGATTTACTGTGATCCACAATCCGGTTTAGGGACCACTAGGCCATGTTTTTTTCATTTCCGAGATCCACCCCACTTAGCTTCGAATCCATCTGACAATACAACTCAACTAAAGTATGAGAACCAATCTCATCAAGGCTATCAAGAAATGGCAAGGCTAGGTTGAAAACATTGTCACACTTGGTAAAACCAATGCCATGACAGAAAAAAACCACATGCAATACCATGCATGCAAAATCTAACAAGTAATTAACACATGCAAATTAATACCTGCAAAGAATCCTCCTGTAGCTTCTTGATCTTTCCTCTCCCTGCTTGATCTTTGATTCCTCTTGCCTTATTTGCATTTCTTGCTCCAATAACAAAGTGCTCCAAGAAAAATCTAAGTGTCCAAGAGTGAGAGTGAGAGGGAGAATAATGAGAGAGCTTCAAAATTGAACTGACAAAAGTCCATGAACTAATCCTTAGAAGCCTTTTTATCAATGAGGCCTATATTTTCTTCATTTTCCATTATTTTCGTTCAATTTCCTCCTCACATGCAACCTGTAACCTTTCACCTTCATTTTCTCCTAATTTCCATTATTTTCATAAGTAAATGCCAATAAATGCCTCATGCCTTTCCAAAGCCTTTTCCAATTTCCTAAGCCATAATAAACTGAAGTGAACACCCACTAGGATGTCTTGCCCACCATTTAGCTTGTAATACGTGTCCCATCAAATGTGGTCTTATATATTTTTACATGGAGTTTCAACCAGGGCTGTTACAAAACCCTCCCCCTTTGGGGAACACCATCCTTGGTGTTCAATGACACCTATAAATAACAAGACTATTGAAAACAAAACATATTGCCCATGGAATTTTATAAATCTAGCTCGATACAATATTTACAATAATACAATCATATACACATATGCACATTTTCCCAACCAACAAGTAAATTATATGATGCATGCATCCACAACAAGGGAATCCAAAGGCTCACACCTCCACTCTCAAAAGTAGTAACAAGATTCACTTCCTTACCAGGAAGTCCAAAATCCACTTTCAAAGTCAAAGTTTCATCCAATGTCCAGTGCTACAATCCTATGCCACTTGTCCTCTCAATGAACAATTACTGGCTCATTGTTCTAGGGCGCACTCCCAATGTGCATCTAATTCCAAGTTGCAATGCTAATGACCTAAAAAAAATCCATCCTGACCTTCCCTTCTCTGCTACACAGTCCCATAGGCAATCTGGTCACCCCCTTTCATGTAGTCGCAAACCTTCCAAGTTCCGCTAGTGCCCTCATCCCAAGCAATCCATTCCTTGGTAAGGCTTCCTCGCATTGGAAGATGTAGAAACCAAGGCATATCCCTACCTCAAAACCATCATACTGGTCATAGCATGCTCATGGAAATCAATGGATGTTATTGGGTACCAATGTCCCATAATGTCCCTGCTCCTGAAGTTCTTTACCAACATATTGATGCCTATTTTGATTCCTTTTGTTGTTCCTGCTAATGCTTGCCGTCAGTTTCAACCACCCAATCGAGCATTTCATGATTTCCTGGACCAAGCACATAATTTCTATTAGATTTAAAATAAATTGAAATAAATTCAAATCATACCTCATTCGTAGCTCGTTAATAAGGTAAACTTAAAATCATGTTTACTTCCTGTCACAACAAGTCAAACTAGCATCTTTAATCAAATTATCATGTATAAACATATCACATCAAGTTAGCTCAAAACACAAACATCATAGATCAAAATCATAAATCACATGTAACCATCATAAACCAAAATCATAGATCACATTTAATCAGCATAGACTCGAATCATAAATCACATGCATAATAGAACTGAAAATAAAATGTGGGTACTTATCCTTTAATCAATCCTTAGATTTTACCTTTGTCTTTATTTCGTACGCATTTTGGATTGGTTGCCACACCTGAAAAACACCCAATTCCTTCTCCTCAACCATGTGCACATACAACCACACATGACATACAACACCATGTAATACATGCACCGACACCTGACATACCACACACACATCTACACCCAATGTAAAACACAACACAATACATACTTCTATGTCCGGTGTACGACACAACACATAACGTATACGTACACAATGTACATCACAAGACATGCATCTACACACAATGTGTGACACCAAAAAATTCATGCACATACACTTGATATACAACAAAACTCATACATATATACCTAATGTACAATGCCACACAATACATGTACCCACACAGAGTACAACACAATGAATACACATGTCATGATACCACGACTACACAATGCACATACATAATATCGCATGTACACAACACAACATGTACGACATGCACGTAATACCACATGTATATCGGTACCATATGTACAACATGTACATTATACCACCTGTACAAAGCACCACCTACACAATGTGTGCACAACATCACATGTACACGAAACCACCTGTACATTGTGTACACAACGCCATATGTACGCCGCACCACATGTACAATGTGTACACAATACCACATGTACATAGCACCACATGCACAACATGTACCCAACACCACATGCACATCTTGGACACAACACCACATGACACAATGCCACATGCACGACATGTACACAATGCCACATGCACATGTACACAACACCGCCTGCACAGAACACCACATGTGCAACATGTACACGACACAACATGCTCACAACACCCACTTGTACAATCATGCACACAACACCATATGTACATAGCACCACATGTAGAACATGCACACAACACCATATGTACATAGCATTGCATATCCAACATGTACACAACATCATCTATACACAACACTGCATATCCAGCATGCACACAACACTGCATATCCATCATGCGCACAGTAGAATATGCATATAGAACCACATATCCAACATGTACATAGTACCACTATACCCAACACCGCATATGCAATATTCTCATAACACTATTTGTACCACCCTGTACATAACATTGCATAAATAACATGTACACACACTATATGTACACAACACCACATGCACACAACATCACAGATGAAACATGTAGAACATATACAACATATGCACAACAATAGTACCACACATGAAAAACCACATTGTCTCTACCAAGCAATCTTTCATCCACTGTATTTCTACCATCCATGCTTATCCTAGCATGCCACAAAGCACATTGTTTTCATTCCGCTAATGTATCCTTCAATGTTACCTGTCATAGAATAAACATAGGCATAATACAAATGTATAATATAAATTCATATCCACATGATACTACCTCATATATTTTTCATGACTACTCTTCCCACTTAATTCCCATAGGACTAGGAACCTCGCTATGCCATTCAACTGCATAAGCAATCATTCCTCCACAAGAATGATCCCTGGTGACTTTGTTAGACAACATACATACATACATACATACATATACACATAAATATTAGTATTATTAATCATGATCCATGATGGCCCTATCATACGACACATACATACATGCATGTATACATTTATAAACATCATCATAATCATAATCATAACATAATTACCAAATAGCACAAGTTCAAGGTTAAGAGAACTTCCTTTATCCATGTACAACATTGAGAACAATCGTTCCCAACATAGCCAAGGCATCTCATGCCTCAAGTCCATTCACCTTACCCTTCTTGATTACCTTTCCCATGATTGTTCTACCATCGTCTATTTGCACCAATGGACCTAACCAGTCCAACTGGTTGTCATACTCTTACCTTCTGCTACGATTACTCATGTACTGAGCTTCCTTTGTGTCTTACATTACCTGTTGATCACCACAGGCTCTCCGCGATCTCCATTAAATTTCCTCTTTTCCAAATCAATTCCCAAGACTCAAAACATAAAAGGAAGGACAAGAAACAAACAAGAAGAAAACCAATGATACCGCGAACAAAGTGGCAAGGCCTTGCACCAGACATAAACAAGTTGTAATCAAACGCAACAAATCACAAAATACCAAAAGCACAAGACTAACAACAGACACCGTGACTCAATCCCCATGGTTCCCAGTGCTTCCAAGGAAAAGTGCAACCTGAGTCTTCTTTAGAATCTCATGGCAGTTTCCTTGCCATGCAATCCCCTACATCATATTGCCATAAATACATAATTGTAGTGCATAAATACACATAGAAACATACTAGTTACCTTACCTTGTTGTGCCAAACACATTTCTTGCAACTGAACACATCCACGCCATCTCTAAAGGGACTTCAATTCCCTTGAAAGATCCACCTGTAACTAGAGACTAGATAATATACCTGTCAAATACATGTTCATGATTCTAGCACATATCCACATTATCTTAGACAATATTAAGGTTAAGAAGGCTTCCTATATGCAAAACACTCACTTGTTTAGAATTAGGGTTTCCAAACATAGCCAAAGGAATTATTGCTTAATTTCTTTCTTTTACCTTGTTGCAATTGAGGATTACTATGCGATGTCACATCACCCAATTGTTAGTTATATAAACACATCAACTATTACCTTGTCATGCTAATACCAAGTATGTTTCCTGTAACTACTCACACATGTCAACCACATGTTCCAAATATCAAGACAATCATATCTATCAATTTGAATCCAACCTTTACCAAGACTAACAATCATGTCGTAATCCATAGCCAACTCATAGTCATTAGACATAATGCTACAACTATCACCTACTACACTCAAGTACATATAAGTTTTCTCGACACATATGTATTAGTACAGCCATGTTAAAATAACATCATTTGAACACATACTCATATTATGCAATTCATGAAACATTCAACCAACTTGCAAACATACCATGTTAAATAAATCAACTAGATGACGTAATAGACAACAAACACTCAAACACCAAATATAAGACATAATCAAACATTCAAGCACAAAGTAGATGACATAAGAAAGCACATACCTTAATGTATCTCAGGGGAGACTATCTTGTCTACACAAGCAAGCTAGTTAGTACAATATAACTTCACAACACATCAACTCAACACAAATAAGATCATGACATCCATAATAGTAACTAACTAACATGTTCACATCATAACCCCATAAACATTTGTCATTCATGCCTAACCTTCACATATATATAATCAGTCTAAATTAGTATGAGATAATATCACAACATATTAATTCATACCTAAATGTCATAACCCTAACCATTTGCACAAACCAATCCAACATAGTACGATATATATAACATCAAGACCTTAATGTAATAACCCTAATCATCAAGTTATTAGCATATAACAACAAGAAGTTATATATCATGCTCATCAACAACATATAACCTAATCATCAAGCTAACTATCATATAAAAACAACAAGTTAACCTATAAAATAATCAACAACAACATATCACATAATCATAACAAGTTAACCTATAACATACTCATCAACAACATATAATATAATCATCAATTTATCTAACACAAAACAACAAGAGAAATGCATAACACCACAGGTTACTATCATTCATGACTATCTGACACATGTGCATATGACTACACTAATCAAATCACATCTATCATGCATGTAACTACAACAATAATAGACATGTACATAAAACTAATCTATATAACCCTAATGCATATAACAATCCATTAACCAGCATACTTGCATGCCAAACATATAATAAATATATGATCTACTCTTACCCCGAAGTCTAGTGTTGCACCTCACTCTATCTACATCTCTTGCTCTATCTCAACCAACACATTAGCATCATAACAATCAATAGCATCATGATGACCTAAATTGCAGACAATGACTTCACAAGGCATGTTTTACCTACTATTCATGCATAACTATGATCGAGACCATGCATGCATAACAACTACATATAGAAATATAACACATGAGTACAATAACCATATACCCAACATTATAGCTAGAGTCCAGTCATCGATGCATGACCATATCAACAACCCAAAACATGACCTCATGCATGGAAACAACAACCACGTCAAGTGCACTTGATAACATGTGAACATTGACGTGCATAAGAAATTCATATACAACCATACATTCATGACAACAACACCATCAACCTGCACATGGCAACATCACTACCACCATGATCAACACCATGCAAATGAAAAAATCATATGGAATACAAGTATAAAAAACACATAATCAATTGACATGAATGCATTACTGACACACAACCCATCCAGTCTAAGGGGTGAACCATGATGCGATACCACTTTGTAATACCTTCCTCCCACATCTACCCAAGTAACCGACCAACCAATGTAAACATGCAACGAGAGGCTACTATGGTTGGATTTGACCTCTTAGGTGACCTTAAGGAAATTGAATCAATGAAAACACAACAAGCATACCTTCCACATCAACTACAGGACCCCTGAAAACCATGCCAACGCTTCAGGCAACTTGCCCCTGGGTCCCACTGAAACTTCTGGTCACTTTCCCTCTAGATGCTCTCATGCTATGGGCATGCCAACATCCAGGGACCTATGGACACTCTCACAGGCCTGCATGCCAGTCTCTAGGGACCAATTTTTCTAGTTATGTGCCAGCGTCCCCAGGATTTGAGCCACTTTTTCCGGCCTAGAGCCCAAGTAACTATGCAGAATGGAATGATATATTAAGAGCAGTAAAATAACAGGGAAACAATGAAGTAGAAGAATTTAGTTAAACAAGCCCTTAACCAGACCCCTACTAGCCATGACAAAAATTTCGTCAAACATATCGCAAACATGTAATCTATAGGTATAAACAACATAATTAAGTATAATGATCTCATACTTATCTAAGAATCGCTAATAACCATTGTTCCCTAATGTATTTTGCTGCATTAGGTCATAGATACATTGTCCATTCATTTACAAGTAAAAACATATTGAGAGTCATACATTTTTTTGTCATAAAACATACATAAAACCAACATAGTAACAATAGAAATACCATAAATATATCAGCCATAAAATCCACATATGAACCAATACATTTACACATGAAAACTAAGGGAATGAATTTCTCATTAGGAAATGAAAAAACCATTCGAGATGGGACTACCACATTTCACCCGCCCATAGATTAGCTGAGCCAAGTCTCTCTTCAACCAATCACCCCCGTGCCATATTCCAAGAATGAATGTGGGACTCATAACCAACCGAAAAGAACTAAACAAGCATGGATGCTACCATAGTTCTCCACCTACACCATGAGTAATTTGAGTGCCTCCTAGTCTCTCAGGCTTTACTGTAATCCACAGTCTGATCCAGGGATCATTAGGCCCTACACTGAGACCCAATATTTAGGCTTTACCGTACATCCCATCCCCGGACTACTAGACCCAATGAAGAGAAATCCACCTTTTGGCTTTATTGTATATCCCAACATTCACTTGCAAGGATTCCTAGGTCCATTGAGGCACACAATCTTGGCTTTACCACAACCCACAATCTGGCTTAGAGGTTATGTTGATGGTGTTGGACCCGCAAACATAAGGGGGATATCCCTAGTATGAAGTCCCAACTAGACCTCACACCGTTTGGAGTAGGAGTCCCATCCGATACGATGGCCTGGTTTCCATCATCTTAAAGATATGCCTTAGTTCTTGCTTGTCATCACATGAGAGTGATATACTTGGTTTTCAAAAAGTGAGGTATGTTTGCCTAGTGAGTGCTTAGTGTAAATTGTGTCAAAGTTCCTTCATTGTAGAAGGGGAGGGTGAAAGTGAGTTTTTGGTTGAGAGGGTGTAGTCCTAAGTCAGGTACAGATACGCACAACACAACAAGATTTGCATAGCCTCTGGCAGATTAGTCCACACGGATGTGACGATTGTTATAATAAATATGCAAGAATGAATATGTATAGTGTTTGATAGAGTATTCCACATGGATGAGATAACAATATCAACCATTACAACACATATTCAACAATATATGCGCTAGAATAACCGAAGTAGTTCAAGTATACTAGTAAAAGTTAAGCAAACATGCATTACAAGCGTTTAAAGAATATTCTTACGAATGAGTACAATGCATGCATGAAAATGTGTTGGCCTGTGACAGGTTTTTGAATTAAGTGAAAGTTCCAAGACACATTCGTTCACCCTACATCACTAGCCCCAGTAGTGGAGTGTTGGAACCACTAATCGCTCCTCAAAAAAAATATTACAAACTCTCAAGGCTACGTGGGAGGAGCCAAGGTGAAATGTTCCTTTGCATGTACAATGAGGGGGTATATATAGCCAAGGGTGAACTGACCCTTGTGACTCTTCAACTTCCTTAATGACTGTTTGACTTACATGACTCCTAGACTTAGATGACTCTTCAACTTTATCCGTGGGTCTCTTAGATTTCCACGTTACATTTATTTGATTACAACAATTATGGCCCATAGTAATGATGTGGCCGAAACTACTCATGACAACTCGACATGATACTGCTGACATGAACATGCTAACTGTGGTGTCCATGTTAAGCTGTTATGCTGCTGGGTGATGAGTATTCTCTTGGTGTATCATATCATCAATTCTGTATAATGAAGTGTGCGGGGTCTATGATGGTCTTAGTATTTTCTTGATGGTTCATTCATGTGTATGTATCTCCTTTTCTTAGTACTTGGTATGCTTTGTGTGTTTGTCCAACTGCGAGAAAGTCTTATAGCATGCGCTCCTTTATCCCATTCATCATTGCACCATGTTCCATTCATGTACCTGCTTCTGCAATCACACATGACTACACGACATCAAATCCAGAAATCTCCTAACCTACCATGATGCATTGTTTTTCGTGATTGTTCTGGGTGACTAGGAGAGAGGATAAGGTACTGAGACTGCGTAGAGCACAACTCATGCCTGGATGCGGGGCTCTAGGGCATTGTCGGGAAAAATTGCGCAGAGGTCACTGGGAGGTTGATTTGAGCAGCCTGGGATAACGGTGACATCTACGAGACAGGGATCAGCTGGGAGGCTGATTTGAGCAGTCTGGGAAAACAGTGACATCTGCGGGAGAGGGATTAGTTGGGAGGCAGAATTGCTTAATTTTTCCGGGGAGACAGTGTAGGTAGCAAGAAGTACTGGCAATGAATATTGTGTAGTTTTCCAGAGGAGGCTAGGATCAAACTGCGGGAGGTGTTGGTCAGATTTGCGTAATTATGGGAGACAATCAAGGCAGGACATGATTGCATAGTTTCTGGATTGAGTGGAGAGTCGAGCAGTAGGAGGATTTTCAGTGAAAACTTCGTAGTTTTCAAAAGGAGATTAGAGCAAGTAAACAGGGGGACTGCTTGGCAGAACTACACAATTTCCTGGGACAATCCAATGATAGGTAGCAAAGGCCTATCCCTCAAGTCTGCGCAGTTTCTACAAGTAGTGTAGGTAGGCAGGTAGGCTAGACAACTACTGCACCGTTTTGGGGATGAGTGCAGCCCTAGGTCATAGCTCAAGTTATATCATTCAGTTGACCAGATGAAGGCTTGGTGGATGGTCTTGTGGGAAGCGCAGATTGGAATGGCTTCTTGGACAACTTCTATGCAGTTCTAGGAGATAGTCATTTGGATCATTTCTATAATTTCATAGTGCAAGGTTCTCGGGAGGACAACCTTAAGCTCTACGCAGTTTTGGGTAAAAATACACGGTCACTGAGGGCTAAGATTGTGTAGTGCAGCTCTGTGGAGGTTCAGTTAATGGAAGGTTGTTCGGTCAACAGATTTTCAGGAAACATGGCGAAGTGTGTGAGCGATCAAACTCGTGTATATATTACGTTGTGAACACACACTTAGCATGACTCAACGACAAGACACCTCAAACCAACAAGACAACATGTGCTTAGTGTGACTGTTTAAAGGTGCGAGCGACAAGTGCGACACTTAAGATGGGTCATTAAATGATCATGACAACACTTGCACAACAATGTCTACAAATTTTTGTGTGAGTACAATGGGTTTTTACATAGTTAGAACAACTCATGCAAACAAAGACAAACCTTCGATATTACCAAAATAAGGTCGCAAGTATGACATAGCAATAAACGTGCCAAAGATGACAGTTGGTCAAACAAGCGAAAGGGAAGCAAGACATGTAGATAAAATGCATGAAATGACTTTTTTGTTTGCACACATGCATGTTACTGAAGACAAGATGATATGATAATAACAAGAAGTCCTGCAAACTCAACTAAGAGATGTACTTCGAAATGTGTTCTTTACTTAGCACACTTACCCTCAAGATGTTCATGCATCTGACAGAGTTTGCATGCGGTCCTGATCTTTTGCCATCACTTAGTCTCTTGGTCCTTCTCCTCAGCTCCTTGGGAGTGATCTTAGCTTGTCACCTTTTCCTGTAGCCTATTGAAAGATAGATCAACACAGTTTCAGTGGGTAGTGACTACTGCTGGAATGAGGCCCTGGGAGGCTCATCTGTGTAGTTTCTGCATGCAAGACAGATAGGACAACTTGGACAACACTGCGCAGTTTTGAGACACGGGAAACTGCTGCGGGATGGGGTCCTAGGAGGACATCTCTGCGCAGTTTTTGAATGCAGTGCAGCCTGGGCAACTCAGAGGCAATACTACGCAGTTTCTAGATGCAAGGTGTTGTTGTGGGATGGGTTCCAGGAAAACACATTTGCGCAGTTTCAAGTTGCAAGGCAGACTGAGCAGTTGAGGGACAATACTGTGCAGTTTCTGATGACAATTGATTTTGGCTGGGGGAAGGACATTGGAGGAAACCACTACACAATTTTGGATGCCAAGGGAGGTTGGGGTCTCTACGCACTGTAAAGTTCTAGCAAGCAAGGAAAAAAGCTTGAGGGTTGCAGAAGAAAAGTGCAGAGTTCTAGGAAGTCGGATGAGGCTAGGTTGCTTGGGAAATTGGCTAAGTGTGAGATCAGGGAACAAATGTAAATAGTGATGGGACTCAACTATGATCACACACAACACTTAGTGATACAACGTAGACCATCCAAAATTTATAAAACATACTCTGATTGATGTAACAACCTTCGCGAAAAGAGTGTGTGAAGTGAGTGTGAAACATGTCGATGTTATGAAAACAACTCATACGCACAAGATTTCCCTTGAATCAAAACACCATTCCCTTTGCACGACAAATAACAATCCCTATACCCAAAGATGACACATGCTCCATAAAGATGAGAACATGAACAACTCTTAAGATTAAGGAGGGGAGCTTGGGATCATCAGCTTACCAACAAGTGACCAAGGAACAATCAATCGCAGTTTCCAAGGTAGACTCTGAAATTTGCATGCGAGCCAAAAGTTTGGAGGGTGGTTGTAGCTACTACAGCAGGTTACTAGGCCAGTGGTTTTACCATGATCCACAGTCTTGTTCAGGGACCACTAGGCTATGTGTTTGTCATTTCGGAGATCCACCCCACTTAGTTTCAAATCCATTCGACAATCCAGTTCAACCAAAGTATGAGAATGGATCTCATCAAGGTTATCAAGAAATGGCAAGGCTAGGCTGAAAACACTGTCACGCCCGGAAAAACCCATGCCATGACATAAAACAACCACATGCAACACCATGCATGTAAATTGTAGCAAGGAAAATACACATGCAAATTGATACCTTCAAAGAATCATCTTGTGGCTGCTTGATCCTGCCTTTCCCTGCTTTCTCTTTGCTTCCTCTTGCCTTTTTTCTCTTTCTTTCTCCAATGCCAAAGTGATCCAAGAAAACTCTAAGTGTCCAAGAGTGAGAGAGAGAGAGAGGGAGAATAACGAGAGAGCTCCAAAACTGAACTGAAAAAAGTCCATGAACTGATCCTCATAAGCCTTTTTCTCAATGAGGCCTCTATTTTCTTCATTTTCCATTATTTTCCTTAAATTTCCTCCTCACATGCAACCTGTGATCTTTCACCTTTCTTTTCTCCTAATTTCCATTATTTTCATAAGTAAATGCCAAGAAATGTCTCATATCTTTCCAAATCCTTTGCCAATTTCCTTAGCCATAATAAATCGAAGTGAACACCCACTAGGATGTCTTGCCCACCATTCAGCTTTGAATAAATGTTCCATCAACCGTGGTCCTATATATTTTTACATGGTGTTTTAACGAGGGTTGTTACACCACCAATATTAGTCCTTTCACATTTTATTTTTGATATAACATTGTTGATATTACTTTCCAATATGCCTTACTAGCCATGCTTACTATGATTTCAAATGTAAGATGATATTCTTTAATTAATTATTATTTGATTAAAGAAAAAATTTGATATAACAAATTTAATTTAATGTATCAAAATCACTTGAGTTTTAAAAGGTTAAGAAGTTTGGTAGTGATAAATATTTTGAAAATTAGATATAATGAGAGTATAATATGGACAATCTAAGAGAGTGATTTTCATAATCAACCCTCTCATTATCACATAGGTGACAAACTCTTTCATCCCGAGGCTTTTTTGGAATTGATCAATGTCTAGTTTCACTGTGAAGCTCATGAGAATTACTTCTTCTTCTTTTTTTTTTCTTTTTTTTTATATTTCTAGCAATGTTCATTTTCTTCTTAACTCTAGTCAAGGGAAAACAAATATTGTTGGTTTTCTAGCCTTATAATATCCTAGTTTCCTTTTTCCCTCTTTATAGCCCCACAATTTCTCCTTAAGTTTGGAAGTAATAATATTTTTAATATTATTCTTGTTTTACAAGTTGACCTCTTCCTTTATCCCCCAATAGTCTAGCAAAAAATGGACATCCCTATGTCGTCCTTGCTTGACTCAAAGGTGTGGGTTTTCACTAGAGTCAGAAGTAATTTCAGGAAACCTTTTGACTTCCATGTTGTATAACTTCTTATGGATAAGATACCTAGTCATAGTCATGCTTTTAATGGGGAAAATACATACTTCAATTTAAAGGATAAGGTAGGGAATATTACCTTTAATATCGAGGTTGTAGGTTATAAACTACTTTTCAATTTGTTCAATCTTTCTCCATAACACTTTGGATATATTGCAACCCCAAGTGTCACATCCATAAAAATAAGAGAAATGACTAGAGTCTCAAAGTGGAGCTTTAGTTAATTCCATTTTTATCCCATATACAAAGATGTGTAGTCTTACAATTATTTTCAAGTCCACCATAAGCTTTCCACTCTCCATTTATCATTTCCTCAATTTTGTAATTTCAATTGAACCTATGATGGATGTCTATTCCTAAATATTTGTATGAAACAATTTCCTCCAAATAATTGTTATCATAAATGAAAATATCATTATTAATCTTTTTGGATATAATTATTGATTTTTTAAAATTTAATTATTATGAACTTAGTTTTGTTAATAATACTCAAAT